>JAZFAU010000284.1:0-314898 GCA_037178615.1 Dione vanillae | reverse complement strand
GACGATGATATTGAACGTTTTGTGTGGTATAAATTGCTGAATAACAAAATAATTGAAGTTTGATTGGGAAAATCCTTTACTTATAACACTGTTTTTTTTAAATGACTAAAAATTATTAATGTGAAGAGCTAACTTTTTAGTTTAATATATTTTCAGTTAACTGAAATCGAAACAAAATTAATTAATAACGAAATAATTAAAATTAATTTACAATCACATAAATGGTAAAAATAAACTTAACCAGATTTTTTTGTTTTTTAAAAGCTTATTTTATTTTCTCTGAAATGCTAGTACGAATACATGACTACGTTTACCATACTACACTACAGATATCATAACTATGAAAACAGCATTTTGTGAATATAGTAATAATATTGCAAATTTACTTAATGATTTACTTAACATATAAAAATTATCGATAGTTCACCGAGTTTCACTCTAGGATTGGAATTCTATCGATATCGATTATGAATACAGATCAACTGAAAGTGTAATAAAAAAGTTGATAAACTTAAGTTTACGAACGAACGAGGACTGACTGATAAAAAGAGAGATAACAAATAATTCCATAACTAATTCATTTTTAGCTTAGACGTACGGAACCCCACTTTAAATATACTTTAAATATGCAATGGTTTGTAAATGTAATCAACATTTATGTTATAAATACAAAAGATAAGGACATCATTTTCTAGAACCTACAACACTCAAGTGTGTCGTTTATGGGAATTGAATAGAGCACTCTTTCGTGCAATATGATAATATTAAATATGCATTTGGTTTCTTTGCCCTTTACATTGCTTTATTGCTGTGAATTTCAAAACGTTCTGTGTACTATTCATTACGGTTACTTATTTCTTTAGAAGTTAATAAAATTTAATTAAAATGACAATGATGGATTGACAAAAGTTAGTACGTCGTTATCTTTTTAAAATCCTCCGATTATTAAATGCTATTATATAAGATAATAAATATTTATGTATAATACCTAATATAAAACACCTAGGAAAAGTGTAGCGTTAATTTGTGCTTGTTGCTGCATGCAATGTTTTAAACTTGGATACAAAACAGAGACAAAACAACTGAAGACTGCGTTACTTACTCCACTATAGGCGAAGTATGACGTGAAACGAGAAAACAATTCTAGGAATGAAACTAAATTTATCCAATTTTACGGGGGTCAGCATATTTATGTAGATATGATTGTCCTAATTTAACTTAAATCAAACTTTATAGCCAATACTTTTAGTTTATGTAGTAGTAATCTAATATAAAACATTTGGATAAGTTTAATGAAGCTTTAAATAACCATAACTTTCGAAGTTTACTTATGATCTACTTAAGAACTTATCCTAAATATGAACAATAAGAAGATATTCTTCTTGTATTGTTCATATGAAGAGAATAATAAAGAATACATACACAATCTATATATTTCATCATTTTAAAAAACCGTCGTGGCGCAGAAGCGTATGCGTTTGCCTGTAAATGCGACGGTTTGAGGGTTTGATTCCCATTCCGGGAAGATGAATTTTTCTATTTCCATTTATTTTGCTCTGAAAACTAGGCCAAGCGCGGCGTTGAGTTCCGCCACACAACATGCATTGCCGAAAAAGGCGGAAAGCGGGGACGGAGAAAGCAGGGAACTAAGTAACGGAGTGTCTTAATACTAGATTAATATGGTTCCTGCAGTTCCCTCTGTCATGATGTCTGATAAAACGTGAAGCTAAAAAAAAACACAAAAAAATATCCAACTGTCTGTGCTTAGAGCCAAGTAAGTGTCTTCAATGTTTTTAATGGATGTTAAATCTTTTTGGCTCTATGAAAAACGATAAAAGAAAGAAAATTGTTCTTCACGGCAAAATTTTTGGGATTTTAAAAATAAATTTTAGTTTTCGAAACACCAGCTTTGGCCTACGTTTCTTCCAAAACTACTTCGCTGATGCGTGATGGGAGTTCTACTCTCGCTGTCAGTATATATTGCTTTGAGTTATTGTGATACAAAGTGGGCGTGTCCGATTTTAGAGGTAAAAAAAGTAAGATGATGCGCCTCAGCGCCACTTTACGCAGGACACATCTATTTTTTTTAACTAAAGCATGTAAAAGAAATTCTATTCAATGCTACAACTCGCAATTTCTATTGTCTCGATTAAAAAAATATTTAATCCCATTTTTCTCGTTCTCGTTAAGATTCCTGAGATTTTTTCAAAGAAACGTCAAAGGTTTAATATAAGGAAAGAATTTTTGATGCGACATTAATTCATTCTCTGAGCCATATATATATATCTTCGAGTTCGATTGAAATGTTTGAAAAATATTTTCTGAATTTAAATATCTTTTTACCTTTATTCTTACATATCTTTTTCTACATCTTACACGTCGTATAAAATACTAATAAAATATAGCATAGCATATAAAATGATATGCAAGACGATTTCCGCCTTAAGTCATTCTGAATTGAATGATCTCAAGGTCTTTTTGTTACTTGGCCTTAAAATAACTTCTTTCTCCAATTTATAATCGAACTTAAACTCATCGCGTTTAGACGTGCAACGAGCGAGCAGTTCAAAAAATGATAGTAACAATCAATATGTTTTAAAAGTAATTTTTATAAATATATATAATAATTTATTTAAAAAGAATAACTTATAACTATAAGTGTATGTCAAACGAAAATTGTATCTGTGGTGTATTTTTCACAAACTTTCCATTGACGTCTCATCGCGTGTAAAGTTGGTAATCTCATGGGTAATTTTCGGTATATCATGTCCTTACAAGTCCTAATTGACATATTATAATAAGCTATTAAAGAATCAAAGAGGCTCAAAAAGATTGAACTCTAAAGATGAATTGTTTCCATAAATGTTAAAAGATCGAATAATAACTGGTTGCTGTATTCAACGTTTGTGTTCTTGTTTACTTTGTTAAAAAATTCTTGTAATTTATTGAGTACGTATATTGTACTAAACAATATAAATATTCTAAGATACATATTAGCAGGCTGACACAAATTTCATATCATATTAATATATTCGAATGAAATTAACAAAAATTGTTTATATATAAATAAATACAATTAAAGCAATCGAACGTGGACATACACAAAAGCAGTATATATATTGTTTTAAATAAATCATGTGACTTTAATAATAATGCCCTTATTTTTTTATGAAATCTTCATATAGTAAAAAGACAACAAACAATCATCTCGTACATTTGTTCTTTACTAATAAGTAATTAAAAAATGCTAATTAATAAACATTAATATAGCTAAGGGGAATATCTTATGGACTGTGACCATAGGTAGTTAAAAGAGGGGAAAAGTATACAATCAATAATGGTCTGCCAATTGACGTCGTTTCAATTCATTAAAGGAAATAAATTTTCAGTGTCTTTTCTTATAACAATATAAGTATTTACTTTTAATAAAGTCTAAGTAAAACATTTTTTTTAATGTAATAAAAATATGTTATTACTAAAAAGATCTCGATTGACTTTGAGTATATTGGGTCTATGATATTGCGGGAAAGTCACGTAAGAAGCAAGAGACCCTTAAGGGATTTTATATCGAGGTCAATGACAGTGGAGGAGGCATAAGATTTATTCACGGAACATAGTCTTTGGCAGTCAGTTCTCACTGACTACATCGTCAGGCGTAAAGTGTAATGAATATTTTATAGTTTCTGCTACGTAGAAGTTTGAAACTGTCCAATTAAAAAAAATAAAAAATAGTCGTATAAATATGCTCAATTACCCAAAGTGGGTTATGATCTAAGATAGAACGAATTTAGACAAAATCATAAATCATAAAAAATACATATAGAACCACAGAAAATTCATACTTTTAGTATTTCAAGTGGAATATTTCGAAAGTTTGTTCGCTTCTGTTATACGGTAACGGAGTATTTCGGAAGTCAAGAAGAAGTCAAATACTTGTATTGCCTTAAAAATGTCCACTTCAAAAATAACTTAATGCAAAACTTTTATACTCAATTTATTTTAATAACAATATAATACTATATTATAATAAATAAAAAATGATAATTTTATTTTACTGTGTAGTAATTATAAGTAATAGTGACAAACATTAGTGACGTAACGCATTGAAATTATTAGGAAAAAGACGTCCACCCACAATGGTCCATGAAAGTTAAAATTTTAAGAATATCAAAATACTATATTACTCGTAGTCTTTATTAATTTAATCTTCATTTTTTATAAATTTATCTGTTGCTTTTTTCAAAGATTATAATGTCTCTAATTAGATCGTAAGTAAGCTAATAATTTGAGAAAACAAAGAGTATATTACTTACAAATGTCTCTCAAGAGGATTTTTGACGATTTGTGACGTCACTGCCGCGTTTATTAACATAATGATGGCCAGTGTACACTAAGGAGCCTTGAAACTCGATATCTTAATATGAGAGTTCAACATAACGAGCTCATTATTTAAGATAAGTATTCCTTTTTAGTACAAACGGTTATAATTACATTGATGTCTCTGGTGTTAATCATGTATGTATAATTTCATAAAGTAGGAGTACAGTTTGGGAATTTCTTCGGTTGTTGATAATTTCCAAAAGAAGAGTCTACTCAGTTTTCCGGAGTCGTTCTATTTCTTCTTAGGTTAGGTCTATTTGCGATTCCATTTCTGAGAAAAAGCTAAATTGAGCATTCCAGTAACGTCCGCACTTAGCGAGACGTCGCTCGTTTGTAAGTCAATAAAACTTGGTCAAAATAAATAATTTCGACTTGGATTGATATACTATCTAACAACAAAAATAACATGATATAGATTCATCATTCATATAGATCCTGACTCAAATGTGTGACCGGACGGAACACAACAGTAGGTACAGCGTGTAACTAACCGAGAACTCTGCTAGCTTAACCAAATATCGTTAAGTCAATCCGTTTTAACTATACGACAACGGCATCTACAGGAGTTACTACAAATTATAATTTACTTTTTAGCTTTCGGTTTATCTCGCTTGATATACCAGAAGAGGAAATTCGATACAATATATATAGTAGGTACACCGCACACTTACGTATTATGTGTCTTGTAAACGTGATACTTGTTTGTTTAAAACTAGGAAAAAATAAAAAATTCTCTATATAACATTCAAAACCCAGTGGAAACAGATAACAGGTACTAATAAAGAAAATATTACGTTCAATGAACAAACATATTGTGATAAAGATGATAGAGAACTCATTGCTATTTATAGACATACTTGTACATTTCGAACTACGTCAAATATGATTTACCGTCTGGATGGCAGTGAAATTAACAAGAAAAAGTTGGAAATAATAAATATTTATAACAATATAATTTTTACCACAATATTTTAATAATTAATTATTATTTTGTTATTGTGTAAAACGGTTTGTGGGTTCGATTCCCACTCGGGGAAGATGGATTTTTATATTACCACTTTCTTCGCTCTTTCAATTAGGCAAAGCGCGGCGTTGAGTTCCGCCACTAAACATGCAATGCCTCAAAAAAGGCGGAAAGCAGGTACAAAGTGTCTTAACAATACTAAGTTCCTATTGTTCCTGCAGTTCCCTCCGCCTGCATGAGCGGGATAAACGTAAAGCTAAAAAAAAATTATTACAACAATTAATTATTATTGTTTAATAGTAATGTAACGATTTCCAGTCATTAAAGTAACGCTGACATTAGTATAAGCCTAGAGCGGAGTGTCTTAACACAAATTTAAATTTCTTTACTTACAGATATCATTGCCTCCCCTGCTATATACGGGGTACAGTGAGAAGATAAAATAGAAATAAAAACAAAAATATACTGATAAAACATATGTGTGTTTGTACGTATAATATATGTGTTATTCTAAAGAATAAAAGACGAATACTCAAATATATATTTTAGAAACAATATTTTACTGTTCCCGGTCAAACAATGAGCGGATATTATACTTCTTCCATATATCCAAGACTAGAATAGAACTATATAATAAATTTTCAAAAATAAACTCAGTCATATTTAAAGTTAATAACAGATTTAACTATAACAAAATCAAGAATAATAAAGTTAATTTTAATTAACTTGATTTTGCTTAGAATATATTAAAAAGCAAATGTGTTAAAAAGCAAGATTGACGTCATAAGACCAACCTTATTATCTTTTCAAACACCATACATGTCACAAATATCGTAGAAAGTCCGATTCGTAATATCATACTGTAAAATCTACCAAAAGAATATTGAAGTTAGTATGTGATCGAAAATTGTAGATAAAGTTATTATTTAAAACTATGTAAGTACATATACAAAACTTGTTACATTACAGTGTGCTTAATTAAACTAACAACAAGCAATAACGAAACCACATATATTTTAGAACAGTTCTTCAGTTCCAGCCTTCCTGGTGATTTTTCATGAATTACTGAGGCTAGTTGTTCCATTGTTTTTTATACAGTTGTCTATAGGGGCGTACAGTTATATTGAAATGTATAATATTATTGTATATTTATACATTATAGGACTAATTTAATAAATTGTCTGAATTCAAAATATTGCTTGTTGATGGCATATGATAACGTTAAGTCTAACTTTTAAGTCTCTTTTTTATTTATTTGTTACTGGGGTGTATTAGGTCAACATGGTGACAGAAGAGTGCATGAGGCTGGAATTTTCATATTGGAAAGGAAGGAATTTGTTTGTGTCAATTTTTTCCTGAAATATTCATCTAAAAGCTTTGGCTTGTTAATCCTAAAAAGTTCACCTTAGTTACCCAACGTAGTGGCGTTTTCAATAGATATTTTCCACCTTTCAGTCACAATCAAATGGAATAAAAATAGCTTTTCCGCTCTGTTTATTTTCCCTATATTTTATTATTTCGTTTACATATAATAAGTTTTTACTGCAAGAATTTTCATTTCCTCGCTGTGGTTAATAAAATAGCTTTCAGTGATTCACGTATGTTTGTCACGTACCAACATATGTTTAGCTGTCCCCACTGCCTCTTTGAGATACAGAATTCTCCTATAGTTAGCCACTCATTTTGCGTTTCTAAGGCCATTGAGAGCACAAGATAGTTTTTTTAATCTCAACCCAAAACTATTTTTGTCTCTAAATGAGGTGTTCGCCGAATGCGCTAGCCCAAGCCAAAACTTCAGCATCTTTATGACGCTTGCATTTAATTTTGCCAAGAGGGTTACAGGAGGGTGAAAGGAGTTTTTACATTAAATCTTTGTTCTTTACAAGAAAAATTCTGAAAAATTCCTATATATTGGAATTGCAATTTAATCTTGTTTTCAAATTAGCGCTTTCACGAGGACGCTTGATCCTTTATATAACTAAATCTATAAGCGCTAACTTGATTAATATTCATGATACTGAACATTTTATTTTTTTAACTACATATTCTGTTGCCGTTCTTCATTCTTAATTTTTAATACGAACAATTTACGATAAGTTCGACGGGTACATTATATACTTACATAGCATTTTGCTTACATTTTTTAACTGTTTCATTTTTTGTGAAAAGGTACTTTTAATTTATTACTTCAAGTTTAGACTACATTTTATTTATTTTTGTGACGCAAATCGCCACCCCAATTAACTAATTAATGAACTGCGCAAAAAATGAAATATTTCATATGTTCTTAAATTGCATTGAGTGAAAACATAAGTGGAAGTATTTTACTTCCACTTATATTTTCAGTCAATCTTTTCACACACTTTGCAATTATACCTATAATCTTCATATGCATATATATATATATATATATATATATATATATATATATATATATATATATATATATATATATATATATATATATATATATATATATATATATATATATATATATATATATATATATATATATATATATATATATATATATATATATATTATATATATATATATATATATATATATATATATATATATATATATATATATATATATATATATATATATATATATATATATATATATATATATATTATATATAATATATATATATATATATATATATATATATATATATATATATATATATATATATATATTATATATATATATATATATATATATATATATATATATATATTTATATATATATATATATATATATATATATATATATATATATATATATATATATATATATATATATATATATATATATATATATATATATATATATATATATATATATATATATATATATATATATATATATGTATATGTATATGTATATGTATATGTATATGTATATGTATATGTATATGTATATGTATATGTATATGTATATGTATATATATATATATATATATATATATATATATATATATATATATATATATATATATATATATAGTTTACGCTATAAGTTTCTTTAAGTTACATTAGAAACTAATTATGAAACGAAGATATTCATATTTCCGGGTTATTACTAACCTTATTCATTTTACTAGTAATAAAATTTAAATGATACCTTTAAATAAAAACGGCTTTCCTTGTAATTAGTATAAATTATTTTTTAAAGGTAAATAATATTAAAAATGTTGATACTTTTAAATCTAATGGTAAATCTGGATATACGCAATATTGAGATTTGTGGCCGTCGTCGTTGTTAAAAAGTCAAACGTAAACGATGTGAAGATTTTTATAGTCAATTAGTTGATGGCCATTTCGGCGACAAATGTGCAAAATTGTTGAGTAAAATATTTTAACGTCGTTTTGTATTGCAATTAAGTACTGGATATTCCATTTTGCTTAAAATGTTTGTTTCATTTTAATAAATACGTTATGATTGGTTTAATCATAATTCAATTATCGTTCTAATGTATCTCAGAATTAATGAAATGGAAATAATGCTTGTAGGATTTAATATATATATTTCAACAAGAATCAGGACCTACGTGGCGCAGCGATAAGCCTCTGTCTATAAACGCAACGGTTTGTGGGTTCGATTCCTATTAATAGGGAAGATGGACTTTTCTATTTTCATTTTCTTTGTTCTAGAAACTAGACAAAGCACGGCGTTGAGTTCCGCTATACCTCGAAAAAAGCCGAAAGCGGGCACGGAGAAAGCAGGGACTAAGCAACGGAGTGTCTTAACACTAGGTTCACGTGGTTACTGCAGTTCAGAAAAAGTGTTAAAAGATGAAGTACGTGGAGTGAGAAAGGGAGAAGGAGGATTCTTAACTCAGCTTTGGATGGTCCCTTAACCTCTACGTTGCTAGAAATTGGTTTCAAGCTAAAAAGATATTTTTTTCATTGTGGTAACATGCGTTGTTTATTACACAGGTACTTGTTTGTAAAGAGGTTCTACGATTTATTATATAAATTAGTAAGATTATGTATATATAAGAACATTAAATAAATACTGTATATATATTATATATTTAATATTAAAATAGCGCTTCTAACATTATGTATATAATTAGATTTTTAAAATAGAATCTACGAATATCGATATTACATCAAATAATATATATAAGTAAGTATAAGTGCAAAAATTGTAGTATGAAATATATTTTTATACATTCACCATCTTTAATCACTATATGACATAGCACTAAAAGACAATTCCAATCCAAGATCAAGATTGAAATTGTCATTCAAATGACTAGGTTTCCCAGAGCAAGATAAAATCATAGAATCATTCACTAGCAAACTTTACTCCTAGTCCCCTGATAATTGTTAAAGCTTCCTTTTTATTCACACCTTAGGTTATAAAATGTCGCGAGTTCTAGTGAATGCAAAAAAAAGCTGTTTAAATGGTAAGTTTAAAGGTAACTGAAGTACTGTAAATGTGATAGCAGTGGAATCAAACTTATCAGGAGAACTCCCCACTAGTAGTGGCACCTTATACATTAACGTCAAGTAACGCACATTCCTGATTGTTATTCTCTTATCTCTTAAAAATTGAAATGTAATGAAGTTAAATTCGTTTATTATAGTTTTAACATATTTAATTTCGTACATTGTAGCATTTTAAATAACTTGGAAAGCACTTTAGCGTTATCAAGTACCTATTATAATAGCATCGTAAAGTATTGCAGGATAACATCATATACTTTTACTGCCCCCTCCGGTGAACCACTATAAATAGCGCGAGGGCTTGTAGTGTCGTGTATTGAAATTAGTTTTTTCAATTTACGTAATAGTTATCAATTTTACAAAATGTTAGTAATAAAAACATAATAATAGCAACTGAAATGTATATGATGGCGACACGATAAAATTAGCCACATTAATGGTCCACTTCGAGTTTTGTAAGCAATTTTTTACACTGGATATAATATGTATAATATAATCGGAGGTGGCGTCTTTTGTTTACCTGTTCCAGAGAATGACATGTTTCACGTGCTGTAGTGTACTCTAATAATGTAGATATAGGAGCTCGTATAGTGGAAGTAAGTGTTTTCATACCATAAAAAGATTCCTGACGCATTCACTGATGCGACAAATCTCAGGCACTACTCGAGTTCTCCAGCCTCCACACCTATTTTTATGGTAAGACTGTTCTTGTTCCTTGTATACATTTTATGTGACTAATGTTACTTGATTCATTGCGATTATAGTAATACATATTTGTGATTCTTATATACTTGTGATTATAGGTTGGGGACAGCGCCATGTGACTTGCCAAAAATTATCACGTAACATGATGATGCTCTGCAATGAAGCGGACCAGAACGAATATAACTCAAGCCCATGTATCTATCGTGTTAATTTGTCCTTGATATCTATGGTGGCATCAAATTTTATAGTATGTAAAAGCAAAAAACGGTTCATTTCATCTTGGTGACATTCTTAATTTTTTCAAATAGATAATAAATAGTAAGAAAAAAATGTTACCACGTCTTTTTTTACTTTACACTGCATCCCATGTAAAGCGTCCATTATAGGATGGGCCGAGCAAATTTTGTGTTAAGGCTTATATTTTACACACCCAGTTGTTTTTTGGTGCTTCTGTTAGTACTAGTTTCCCTTTTGCTTACTCTGCTATGTGCAGAATACAGCGAGATCTAAAAAAATATTTATCTTAATGTTATGCAACGTGTTTATAGTTTACGTTGAATAAAAATGCATTTTGACAAAGGAAACAGTCTGCATGTATTTATTTATGGCATAAATATTCCTGATGAATTTGAGCCCAAGCACTATCTAATACTTGTTGTTTAATAAGCTCTAATACTTGTTAGTCCCAAATACACCAAACGTCTTTAATAAGTGTTTTAGAGTAGGCACGAGCACCTTTAATAATTAAAGCTTTGTCTATTTGAAAAAGACTTCTAACATCTAATTGACTGCATGCCATGATCGTTTGCTGTATGAAAACGAGGGTCGTTTGAAAAATCCGTGCAAAAATAAAAACTACTTAATTTTTTTGGGTAAACCTTTTTTATTTTTCAACACAGTCTCCTTTTAGGCTTATACACTTCGTCCAACGCTGCTCTAGTTTGTTGATCCCTTCCGAATAATAGGATTTGTCCAAGTCTGAAAAATAGCCATTTGTTTCTGCAACCACCTCCTCGTTTGAATAAAATCTTTTTCCCGCCAGCCATTTCTTCATATTGGGGAACAAATAGTAGTCCGAGGGAGCCAAGTCTGGAGAATAGGGGGGATGTGAAACGAGTTGGAACCCTATTTCGATTAATTTTGCGACCACAACTGCTGAGGTGTGAGCTGGTGCGTTGTCGTGATGGATAAGGACTTTTTTGTGGGCCAATCGTGGGCGTTTTTCTTGCAGCTCGGTTTTCAAACGGTCCAATAACGATGAATAATATGCTCCTGTAATAGTTTTACCCTTTTCCAGATAGTCGATAAGGATTATGCCTTGCAAATCCCAAAACACAGTCGCCATTATCTTTCCCGCCGAAGGAACGGTCTTCGCCTTTTTTGGCGCAGATTCCCCCTTGGTAACCCATTGTTTAGATTACTCTTTGGTCTCAGGAGTGTAGTGATGTATCCATATTTCATCCAAAGTGACGAAACGACGCTTAAAGTCCTGCGGATTCTTCTGGAGCAGCTGCAAGCCATCCTTGCAACACTTCACACGATTTCGTTTTTGGTCAAGCGTGAGCAATCGCGGCACCTATCTTGCGGATAGCTTTTTCATGTCCAAATGTTGATGCAAAATATTATGTACCCGTTACCCCACAGCACTAGCAATCTCACGCACCTTCACTCTTCTGTCATCCATCACCATATCATAGATTTTATCAATGATTTCTGGAGTAGTAACCTCAACAGGGCGTCCAGAACGTTTAGCGTCACTTGTGCCCATATGGCCACTCCGAAAATTTTGAAACCACTTATAAACTGTTCTAATCGAAGGTGCAGAGTCACCATAATGTTTGTCAAGCTTTTCTTTAGCCTCCTGAGGTGTTTTGCCTTTCATAAAATAGTGTTTAATCAACACACGAAATTCTTTTTCGTCCATTTTTTGAAAATCACTCGACTTCCTCGATTCAAACGACTGCCAAACACAAAGAAATAGACCGATCTGGCTGAAACTTGGTGTGTGTTCTTCCAAGAGATGCTACTAACTAAACATAACCTCGATACGAACCAGTAGTGCTATCTCTCTGACTTTGCACGGACTTTTCAAACAACCCTCGTACTTAGCTGGCTCTCTTAGTTTATATTTCTCACACATGCCTATAAAAGGAGTAAATTTGAAAAGATAAATGAATACACTTATTATGTAGTAAAGAAAATTTAATGATGAAGATAATATTCTTTCTAGGTAATATTCTAAATTCTAACCCTTGGTGAATTTCTAACGTTTTTTAATTTATTTACTGCTTAGATATATCCTTAAAATTGTGAACGAAGACCGCGCGCGCAATAAGAGAATTTGCTAAGGATATGCTAAGGATAAGTTAACGAAGTACATACTTCGTTAACTTATCCTTAAGACTTAACACATGTTAAGTACACATATGTAGTTGATGGGGTCACGACGGCCGCTTTTCTCACTTACACATTGTAAGTACGATTCTCGTTTGTGTCTGTGTTTTTTATGTTAACATTATTTAACTTTATAATAGTATGGAAAAGTGAGAAATTAACTCAGATTATAATCAAATTGGTCAATTTATATTCACGTCTAAATGTTATACAGAATATATTTTCAAATATAATACATGACAAAATAGGTTCAACAAGCAACACTCCACTATTTTAAATTTTCCAATCAATCCAACGAAATAAAAGGCATGGAAATTGAAATTCACGAATCTCCGAATTCGATAATGGAATGAAGCCGCGGCACGAATCCTTTTCAGTTTCAGTTTTATTTGAGCGTCGACAATACAATTGTGGTAGGTTTTCCCACGTCGTTTACCAGTTGCCTTTTGAAGAGTAAACTTTGCCTTTTTATTTTTTGGTTACAAAATAAGTTTCACGTATAAACTATAGTATAATGTAATTTTATGCAAAGTCGGTATAAGGTTGATATGCGAGTAAAAGCAAATTGCTGAATAATAAAATGCTTCATATTGCAAATCCTTACAGTTTAAATTTTATAACAAAATTGACCTTAAATTACAAATTTGATTCAATAACAAACAACAAGAGAAATGTTACTGTTAAATGCTTGTTACTAGAATTGCCACAAAGTAGATTTGTCCATTTGCAAAATTAAGGCAACAATGTAACCAGATTCTAGTCTCAATATATACATACAATGTGAACTGTTTAAGCAACTATAGGCATAAGAGAAATAAATTAATTATAAAATAAATATATATGTATATTAAAACTACGTAAATAAATAAAGTAGAGTAGAGTTTTTGAAATTTATTTTATCATATTATAAATTATAATATAGGCGCAAGTACTTCAAGTACCTTTAGAAATGTATTTTATAGTTTCATGAATATAATGTTAGCGTAAAGACTTCAAGTGTATATTCAGCCATAGCCTTAGTTCTAAGTAACAATTATTATTATATTTTTATTTTTTTAGCTTCACGCTTTATCCCGCATATTACAGGGTAGGCAGAGGGAACTGCAGGAACCATATGAACATAGTGCTAAGACACTCCGTTGCTTAGTTCCTGCTTTCTCCGTCCCCACTTTCCGCCTTTTCGAGGCATTGCGTGTTAAGTGGCGGAACTCAACGCCGCGCTTCGCCTAGTTTCCAGAGCGAAGAAAATGGAAATAGAGAAATCCATCTTCCCCGAGTGGGAATTGAACCCTAAAACCGTCGCGTTTACAGGCAGACGCTTACTCCTCTGCGTCACGACGGCCCTAATTAAAAAAAATAATGTAAAGATAAGAGTTCATTGTGATTAATAAGTATTAATGTAATAATTATTTATGATAAGAACATATATGCAGTATAAATTTAAAAGTGTACGAATCAAGTGTGTCAATATTTATATTATAATATTTTGTGGTTAACCAACCAACGGATCAAATTTATTTCAGGTTAACGATTTGATATAAAATTATTGATAGTTATAAAATAATAGAGCTGTTTTTTAATGAGAAGAAACTGCTTAGCATTCCATGGATTCACCGTGCGGGTGCCGGGCCCATCGCGTTGTAGGAAGAGGAGCTCCGATCAGCGCTTGGGACTTGCGACCCAAGTGTAGGTTTAAAGGGGCCCCTTTAAAATGCATTAACGCTCACCTTCACTGTCCGAGCTCCTCCCACTACCTAACCAAATTCGAAAAGATTCTGCTAATGCCGCCTTTGAAGTACGTTCTAGAAATGTGTTAGTAATAGTTCTAGACAGGCCGAGATCTTTTAGCAAGCTAAAGAGAGATTTCGCTGTTATACCTCTCGCTCCTACTTCTACCGCGTATGAATTTACTCTAAACCTATTCCTGGTCAGTTCGTTAGTAAGCTCGAAATATTTATTAAGTTTGAAGCTATGACTTTTAGGTATATTAGTCTCCCACGGAACTGTAAGTTCTACCAGTACTACGCGTTTTAGGTTTCGAGAATAAAGAAAAATATCAGGTCTGGATGACGAAACACCAATGTCCTCAGGGATTTTATACTGTTTCTCATACGTGTCCATCAAAAGAGTCCAATCAGGAGCTGGATCTAATATTGAGAAAGGTTTTTGCGTGTGTTTTTTAACAGAACCTTCTTTCACAAACTCTGTTGAACGTTTGCTGGTTGTAATGTTTCTCTGTGCTCTTGCTACTGAAAGACTAACGGCTTCACGTATAATTTCTAGTACCTTGTCATGGCGCCGCGAGTATTGACCACTTTCCAGGAGTACCCTACACCCCACCAGCATATGTTTAGCTGTCCCCACTGCCTCTTTACAGATGTAGCAAGATTTATCGGTAGCTTTACCCCATCTCACTAAATTACTTTGATCTGGAAGAGTCATTTGGAACGCATTCAGGTAGAATTTTAATAGTGCTGGAGACCAGTCATGAATTAGGGTGCGCCATTTTAAAGCTAAAGGGATACAAAATTCTCCCAGAGTTAGCCACTCGTTTTGCATTTCTAACCCCATTGCGTGCATCTTATACCTATCATTCTCGTCTTGCCGTATAAAAGATTTTATTATGTCCATATCTTGAACTTTCCTCTTTGATCCTAACCCTACTTTACTTGATTGTGCTCCTATCATAAATTGTTTATGGAACTTAAGTCTTGACTCGAGCTCTGGGACACTTCTGTCTTTTGGAAGTGAGGTAACAATCTCATCTCGTGATTTTCCCAGGATATGTGTTTTGGCAACTCTTAGATGTTTATAGAGCTCCGATGGTTTCTTTAATCTCAACCCAAAGTTATTTTTTTCCCTAAATAAGGTTGAGGTGTCTGCCGAATGCGCTAGCCCAAGCCAAAACTTCAGTATCTTTATGACGCTTGCATCTAACTTAGCCAAGAGGGTTTTATTAAAATCATATACGAGGAAAGGCCAATTCAGACGTGATGTTAGAAAATTGTCGTATATCCAAACTTTTTTGACATTACTTATAGGTTGATGTTCTACCTTTTCAAGATCTGTCAAAAAGCTGTCGACTAGTACATCTAAAGATGGAGTACGGCCTTTATAATCTATTTTCTTGCCGAGAAATTTAAAAGGTGCCGCTTCGGAAACTATAGAAATGCTTTTACCATCTATTTTAAGTCCCGGATCGTATGAGGTATATTTAGTGTTTCGTCTACCCAGACATAAGCAGTGACACTTACTAGGTTTTGTCCTCATTCCCTTCGTCCACGCACAAAATTCTTCTACTTCATCCAATAGCAGCTGACATTGCTTTGGATTCCTAGTAAGTATTGCGAGATCGTCCGCAAAAGCAAGAATGGATTCTGTGTGTTTATTGTTTAACTTAAACCGATAACCCCATTTTCTCTCATGTTTAATTAAATTATCTATTAAAATATTTATGACGATATTAAATATTATTGGGGATAAACAACAACCCTGGAAAAGACCTACTCTATAGCTTAAAGGTTTTGAATTACCGTTTTTTGAGGTTATAACGAATTTTAATTTTGAATAGTATGACGCGATTATGTTGCTTACTATTGTAGGAAAGTTGTACCATTTTAAAGCAAACATCAATAGATCGTGTTGTACTGATCCGAACGCGTTTTCTAAATCTATCCAACATACCGTAATTTGCCTCTCACACTTTCTGGCGTCTTTTAAGCTTTCGGTTAACAAAGTATTATGCTCCAGGCATCCAGAAATTCCAGGTAGGAACCCTTTCTGGTAGTTCGGCCTGAAGTACCTATTGCTAATCATAAAATGGGTCATTTTCGTTTGAAATATTGAGAAAAAGATTTTAGACAAAGTATTCGTAAGAGCAATCGGCCTAGTATCCTTTGGATCTGTTACCCGGTCTTTTTTGGGAATGAGGACAAATATCGCTTCTCCAAATGACGTAGGTATTTGCTTTCTTGACCAGATTTTACCATATAAGTTGTGGAGGTGTTTACGAACAGATGAACATTTTTTGTAAACTATATAGGGGATACCATCAGGACCTGGAGCTGATTTAGATGGTTTCTTTTTGATTTGATTATTTATTTCCTCTAAAGTTGGTGGGTCAACTTGAAAGTCAACGTGAGGAATCTCAGGTCGTTGGTTGTTTGGCTCCATATATAGCCTTTCTATATTAGGCACTTCGTACGTGATTTTATAATGTTCATAAGTTGCCTCATCGGTCAAGAGAAGCTTACCTCTATCTTCCTTAAAAATGTTTTTAGAGTACTCAAAAGGATTTTTATCGAAAGCAACCTCGTGTTTTGCCCGATCAAAATTTGTATGACGTTCCGCGATCTGTATCGATATACCCTGAATTAATTTCAAGGTTGACCGTAGCGCCCTAGACAATTGGTGACTAAGATAATTATCGCCTAGAGCTTTGGCCGCACGAAGATTCTTTTTTAGCTCTCTTTTTTTCCTCCTCATTTTCGACTTGAACGCGTTTTCTTTGTTTTTACGAGCGTAATGATTTGAAGGTGGATATATTTCGTTGAAATAGTCATAAATAGTTTTTTGGAAAGTCTCTACTTGCATGTCTAACTCCTGCTTCGAGCCCGGATGCTCTAACAGGACCGCTAATCGTTCGTCGTGAACTTTCCATGTCGATTGCTTTAAATTGGGAATGCTAAGACGTGTCCGGGTGGAAATGGACTCCTGATATTTTTCACTCAATGGCTCACCATGGGACATATGAGGGTCAACTCTATCCGCAGTGATAGTCGAAGAGCTTACCGACGATAGCCGTGCTTCAACACCATCATGTGTTTTAAGATGTTTAATATACCAGGCTCTTCTCTTGTAATTTTTCCCGCACGTGGGGCATTTCAAGTCCGTATTCGCGCCGCTTTCGTTGTTTGTTCCAACCGGTGGACAGATCTTCCGCCCCCCCTCTCGGACTGTCCCAGGGGTATTTTTCTTTTTCGGACTTTTAGCTTTTATGATTTCCTGGGCTTGGCTTGCTAGGCCATTGCCCTCGGCTGTCTTTCCAACAGTCAGCTGTCTTCCCAGCTGCCAGCTGTCTTTCCAGCAGTCAACTGTCTTTCCAGCGTCATCCCGTCTCTCCGGGTTAATAATAATAATAATAAATATACTTTATTGCACAACTTAAATTAAAGAGCAAAAAAGTAAATAATAAAATAAAAGAAGTACAACTAGGCGACCTTATCGCTTAAAGCGATCTCTTCCAGGCAACCTTTGGAAGTTGGAGTTGTATAAGGATGGGCGGTGCATTGATAAAGAAATACATAAATATATATACATATACATACATATATATACACATACATACACATATATACACATACATACATATACATATATACACATACATACACATATAAATATACATACACACTTTCATATACATACATACACATAGATACATATATATTTATATATAAAACTACACATATGACATACATTATACTAAATTGAAAATAATACATAGCAATACCCCGTACAAATCAAGATCTCAACAAAAAGAAAAAATAGCTAAGAATTAAAAAAATACAATATTACAGGCTTAAAAAATGATTTTTAAGCCTCTTTTTAAAAATGTGTAAACTTTTAGCACGCCTGATCTTAATAGGAATAGTATTCCATAGTTTGGCAGCTTTTACAGTAAAGGAATTGGAGTAAAAAGAGGAAGAGTGAAGAGGAATTTCAAGTAGTAAGTTATTATCGGAACGTAAGGAACGGGAGTGGGTGTCATGAAGGAACTTAAACTGTTCCTTCAAATATGGGGGAGTAGAAGGATTAAACAGCACTGAATAGAGAAGATGAAGTATGTGAGTATTCCTGCGAAGGCGAATAGGGAGCCACTTAAGCTTATTTCGAAACTCGGAGATATGTTCATATTTACGTACACCGAATACGAACCTAATGCAAAGATTTTGAAGCCGCTCAAGTTTATTCAATAGCTCCTCCTTAATGTCAAGATAACAAATATCAGCATAATCAAGAATTGGTAATAGGAGTGAGTTAGCCAACACAATTTTGGTGGGTAGTGGTAGGAAATTACGTAGCCTACGCAGGCTCGACGATGCAGCATAAATTTTTCTACTTACCTCTCCCACTTGTGATTCCCAAGACAAATGCTGATCCATAATGACACCTAAATTTCTTACCGATTCGGTAAATGGAATACAGGATCCATTTATCACTAAAGGTGTCATTTGCGATTTATCAATTTTCGCCAATAATTTGGGACTGCCGATTATAATTGCTTTTGTTTTTAAAGGATTTATCGTTAACCCAAAATATTTGCACCAAGTTGAAATTGTCTCAAGGTCCTTGTTTATTTTTTTGATAGTTACTGGTAGTTCAGCGAGAGAACCTTGTGAGTAAATTTGTAAATCGTCAGCATACAGGTGGTAGAGAGAAGTGATTTTTTGACAAATTGAATTAATAAATATTGAAAATAGAAGAGGAGACAACACGCCACCTTGAGGGACGCCAGCACAGGTAAGTGACCATTCAGAAAAAGAATCTTCTATTTTAATGCGCTGACGGCGTCCGAACAAGTAAGAACGAAACCAATCAACCACCTCAGGAGATATATTAAAAGAAATTAGCATAGCAAGAAGTATATCTAAATCAACAGTGTTGAAGGCGTTACTGAAGTCTAACAACGTCAACACTGTAACTTTCTGATTTTCCATACCCCGACGGATGTCATCGGTGATTTTGACTAATGCAGTAGTCGTACTATGACCAAATCGAAAGCCGGACTGCAAAGGATTTAAAAAGTTATGTTTTAATAAAAATACGTTTAGTTGTTTGTGAACAAGACGTTCAAGCACTTTTGATAGTAATGGAAGAATGGAAATAGGACGATAATCAGAAAAGGAAGTAGGGTTACATTTTTTGGGTAAGGGAATAATTTGAGCATCTTTCCAGATAGACGGGAAATCACCATGGAGTATGGAACGATTAAGGATAGTTGTGATTATTGGAGCTAATAGGTCTAATAAAGGAATGATCATTTTACGACTAATGCAATCAGCACCGACTGCATCCGTTTTAATAGCCATAATATTTCTTTTAACATCACTTACAGTGAATTGATTAAACTTAAAAGGAAGGACTTCGGGAGTTGGTAAAGTAGAAAGATGATTTAAAGTGTCTAATTTATTTGTACTATCAATTGTACTAGAAAAAGAGAAATATCGATTAAGAGAATTGAGATCTAAATTTTTAGTGTGGACAACATGCTTAGTTTTACCAACTCCGAATGATTTAAGAAATTTCCAGACTTTTGCTGGATCATCTTCATTAACTATTGATTTATAGATATGGCGTCGTTGACTATCCCTACAGACCCTGTTGCAACGATTTCGTGCTCTCACATATTTTTCTCTATTAGTGTCACTTGAGTCAGAGATATATTTAGACTTAGCATTATTTTTCTTGATTTGAAGTTTTTTAATATCTTCCGTAAGCCATGGAGCAGGTAGATGTTTCATTCTAACCGGACGTACTGGAGCATGAGTATCGTAGAGCTTGATTAGAAAGGAATTGAAAATATTTACTTGCTCGTCAACAGTATTCGCTTCGTCAATGATAGACCAATCAATTTTATTGGCATCTTCACGTAAACGTTCCAAATCCATACCTCCAAAATTGCGCAGGAGAAGGATTCTTGATTTAGCTTTTGGAGGTCTAACTTTATAAGATACATAAATGAGATCATGATAAGAGAATGCCAGTGCAGGACACTGACCATGCTTCGCAACATGATCAGTGGAAGATACTATAATTAGATCAAGAAGTGAAGGATTAGAATTTGGAAAGTGATGAGTTGGTGCTAAAGGTAACACACTTAAATTGGCAGAATTTACTACAGATTGCAGACGGGATGCTCGATAGTCTCTTTTAAGTAAGCAGGTGTTAAAGTCACCCATGATCAAAGTATGCTCATAAGATGGCATAAGTTGATCCATCAGGGCTTCAAATGACGCGAAATAATCAACAGTAAGATTGGGACTGTAAAAAACTCCAAGAAGTAGTTTACAGTGGTTTAAAATGACTTCAATGAATAAATGTTCAGCACATGCACTGTCCAGTGACTGTGATGTATTCACAATTGTAAAAGGAATGTGAGCACGCAGGTAAATTGCTACACCACCGCCAACTCGTCCCATCCGATCATTCCTAATCAATTGAAACCCTGGTAATGAGTAAGAGGTTGACTGTAAGCAAGGCCTTAGCCATGACTCAGAGACTAAAATAGCATGCAAGTTTTTACTATTGAAAGATGACAACAAATCAGGATAATGTGCTGGAATACTCTGAGCGTTAATATGGACTATGTTAAAATTTTTCGGGACATCCGAGAAGTAAGAATTAAGATTTTCATTAAGCGATGGAATGCTATGGAAACTTTCATTGCTGTCAATGCCTTCGGACATAGAAGATAAGGAAAGAAAAGAATTGTCACTATTATCGTTAAGATCCATTTATGAGTATACTACTATGAAATATGTGTAAACAATTTTTATAAATATATAAATAATTTACACAATATATGTAATATAATACAATATAATATAATAAGCAAATAAATATAAATGTTAAATATAGATCAAAATAAATATTAAATATATATAAAATAAATATTAAATATATATAAAAACAATTCTAACTACAATAAAAAAAAAATAATAATAAAAATAAAAACTAAAACTATACAACATACCCGCCGGGTTGTCATTTTAAATGAGAAGAAACTGCTTAGCATTCCATGGATTCACCGTGCGGGTGCCGGGCCCATCGCGTTGTAGGAAGAGGAGCTCCGATCAGCGCTTGGGACTTGCGACCCAAGTGTAGGTTTAAAGGGGCCCCTTTAAAATGCATTAACGCTCACCTTCACTGTCCGAGCTCCTCCCACTACCTAACCAAATTCGAAAAGATTCTGCTAATGCCGCCTTTGAAGTACGTTCTAGAAATGTATTAGTAATAGTTCTAGACAGGCCGAGATCTTTTAGCAAGCTAAAGAGAGATTTCGCTGTTATACCTCTCGCTCCTACTTCTACCGCGTATGAATTTACTCTAAACCTATTCCTGGTCAGTTCGTTAGTAAGCTCGAAATATTTATTAAGTATGAAGCTATGACTTTTAGGTATATTAGTCAAGTTAAGTCAGTCATTGAAATGTTATTGACGTGACAACGTCTTAAATTAGGTTGCGGCTCGGAGTCACATATGAAAAAGGTAACGTAACGATGTGTCAACTGTCACCGAACTATGATCGGTCCGCCGCGCGTATCACTTGACACATGTACCTACAATGTTTTAGTAAACAAAATATATTTTCTATAGTTAAGATTTGTGCAATTTATATTATAATTATTAATCATATCAATAAATATTCTACCGAGAAAAAGACGTTGTCACGTAAAATTTTCGCCCGTAAAACCCACTTTACAGGCAACCATTTTTTTAAATACTTATCACAAATAAACTTTTATCATATTACTTGCGACATATTATATTTGTGGAAGGAATCAAATATTAGAGCATTCACATCTAAGCCACATAGATTTTTGTACTTAACAACACAATATAAGCTTGTATTAAAGGGTTTATAGCAACCGCAACATGTTTTTTAAATTTTATTTTACTCCAAACTAGATTTTAACAAATATACACACAAATATAATAAATTCTAACGAATCGCAATTTTAGTGTGTCAAAATATAAGTTGTCGCTTGTCACAGTCCGATATTACTAGAGAATTTATAATACCATACCATAAAATTCTGCATGGAGTTGTTAAATAAAATAATATGAATAATAATAATAACACTATAGCTTTCACAATTTTAGAAATTTGTATATACTGCACAATAACGTTACTATTTTATTTTATTTTCAATTTTGCTGATACTAACACGACTTTGTGACATTTCCTTTCCTAAAAATAAATACTTTGTTTTCACAGATTGATTCAGTTTCTTATTATTAGAAGTTTGTCAACAAGTTTGCTGTTCAACTTTATACCGTATCCCAATGGATTATGAAGCAAAATTTCATTTAAAGTGGGATAGCTTTTATACGAAAATGTATACGTCCATAATATGATTATTTGGAATTTAGCTCAATATTTATATATGCGTTTGTTTCAGATTTATTAAACGCATGCGTGCTTTTAATTTAAGTTAATAAAAGTTTTTTCATATTTATTATTTAAGTAACTAGAATTTTTTATTGCTACAAAACTTCGACTCACGTCAGCTCAAGGAAAACTGGTACAAATTTATTTATATAGCACACAGCTTGTAGCTTTGTAGGTAGCTTTGATTAAAAATTTATGTTGGAATCCTTGGTAGGTAATAAGATTTTCCACGTTATCCTTAGACAAGTTTTGGTAAATTTTAAAATTTAACCAGAATAATCGCATATATTTTAATACTATAAATTACATTTTTTAAAGAAAATGTGACTTTAAAATTTGCTATAAATTAAATATATTTCTTATAATACGTATTTTGCGTTGTAAATGATTTTATGATAAATTACGAACACCTAATTTGAAAAAAAAAATACAATTTTTATTATTAATTTTAATTAAGCTTATCTGTTTTAGTCATCAGTCTACATCAGGCTTTATAGATCCTTGATATTATGAAAAAATCAAAATGTCAAGAGAAAATGTCCATCATGTTGAATGATTTTTGTGAAGGTGCTATATGCGTATTTCAACTGTAAAATTATCTAATTTGTTTTATATTAAATTAGAAGCGAAAATCACCGTATAATTAGTCTGTACTGTGTATGTTTGAAAGCTATGTTTCCTTTCATCGCCGGTTCATTTATTGATTATATGCCATCGAGCGCAGTGTAGGTTGAACGACACCGTTTGAATTTCTATGCGACAGTTGGGAGTTAGATTCTCATAAGGGGAATATCATTTTCTGCGTGAAAAGCTGGCTACTGCTGTGCGAGTATATACCTCCACTGAACGACATTGATTTATATGAGATGTATATACTAGATACTGCTCACCCTCCTATCTGCGGGATAAATCTCAAGACTGACAATGATATATATGAATATTTCAATTTATTAATAATTTATTAAATTAATTTATTTATTGAGGATTTTATTGAGGACCGTCGTGGCGCAGAGGCGCAACGTCTGCCTGAAACGCGACGGTTACTGGGTTCGATCCCCAGTCGGAGAAGATGGATTTTTCTATTTCCATTTTCTTCGCTCTGGCATCTAAGGCAAAGCGCGGCGTTGAGTTCCGCCACCCAACACGCAATGCCTCGAAAACGGCGGAAAGTGGGGACGGAGTAAGCAGGGACTAAGTAACGGAGTGTCTTAACACTAGGTTCTTGTGGTTCCTGCAGTTCCCTCTGCCTACCCTGCCATGTGCGGCATAAAGCGTGAAGCTAAAAAAAAAAATATTTATTATTTATATTTCAATTTCTTGCCTTTTGAAATATATTTATATTATACAATACTAAAAATATATGTATTAATTTCTCTGACATAATTATATCCCATGCCCCATTCAAAATACTAAAGTACTACCAACATTATAATAATTATATATTTCTTGAGTGATAAAATATAAATTAAATAATTCAGTTTGCTTAAGTCAAAAATTCTTCTTCGATTAGATCTATCAATGATTTTATTGCATAAGAAAAGGCAAAAAAATTATTCCGGCAACATACCCACTTAGCGGGACGCCGCTCGTTAGCGGAAAGTCAATAAAACTCGGTCAAAATAAATAATCTCGATTAAGATACACTCAATATTCATTCTACGATATGAAATATATTTAACTACACTACATATATAAGAATATTGTCGATGTTAAATACAAACATTTGATCGGATGGAAAATAACAAAATACCACGTAACTAACGAAGAAACCTGTTCGCGTAGCATTTAGCTACGAAAATAGGGTTAATTTTTCACTATGTCTTTACGACGGTGTGTACAGTGGTTAGTAGAAACTGTTAAATATTATTTTAGCTTTAGTTTTATGTCACTATTACAGCAGGATAAGTGGAGAAAAGAGATTTTCAAGTATGTTGAGGCTTGGAACTCAACGCCGCAAAGACCGGAAATTAAATGTATACACATGATATATGTCTCTCGTGAGCGTAATACTTGTTTAATTAAATACAAGTATACCATATTCTCTACATAAGTTACAACAGCAAGTAAACACAGACTATAATAATGGAGAATATACTACGTTCAGTGAACAAACAACTAGTGATTAAGGTGTTTGGAAATGTACTCATTGCAATTTATGGGCATATACCTAAGATGTGTGTCTATTTCGATCTACTTCGATTATGATTTACTGTCAAATTCCACTAGAGCGGGGGCAGAAGCGACTTAATATGACTGCCCAGAAAAAAATTTGTATTTAATCTAAAACACTCAATAGATAATTACAATATTCGAAATTTCATCAATTAATCAATCGTTATGTAATGATGAATAGTTCTCTTTTGTAACCAATTAGAAATTCTTTGTGTATCAAGCTAAATAATATTGAAGCTCATTACTCAACAGGAGACGTTAACAGGAACTTAATGTTTTAACACTTGTTCCCCATTCAAGTGAAGATGAAATCTGTAACTATCACAAATGTCATACAGGCCACAAATATTACAGAAACCTATATTCATATAATATCGGAAAACTTAACGAGTTGTGTATTCAATAGATATTAATAGATATAAATAGATATATTCCACCTTTCAGCCACAATTAAATGGAATTAGAATGTCTCTCTCTTTTTTTGTTTAAATTATTGAGTAAATTATTAAGAATAGTAATAAAATTAACAACATTTACTTTATATTAATTCCTCAATGTAGTGAAATAACTTTTAGTGTCTGTCACTATGAGTGGGCAGTGTTGAGAAACGCAACTGAATACGCGCATAGCGGAGCATCAGTACAATAATATGATTGCCACTTAAATTTAACTTTATAAATGAAGAAAAAACACTAAAACACAGACTATCCTATCCTGTATCGTTTCTATGCTTAGCATCTTATTATAGTATATTTCAAAGTACACAACAGACTTTGAAGTGGCTTCTACTATTGCGCAAAGTAATTTGAGTCAATAGTAATTATATATATATATATTTTTTATTAATGTGGTCCAAGCATGCTATGAGCGAAATTGTGAGAAGAAGACCAGTACTATAATACTAGATAAACATTATTAACGATGTCTACGCTACGTTAATAGCGTAAACTGAATTCAGGACATCTACAATAACGTTTGCTTTATAGTGTTTAAAGGTGTTTTTAAAAAAATATATAAAAATACCATGTAAGGAAAGTATTGCAAAAGTAACACACATAGCAAATACTTTAAAATATTTTTATATTATAAAACTGCCAATGTTCTATATTCATAGGAATATAATTAAAGATACAATTTATATGAATAGCAAACAAGTGTTATAATTCAGGCTCAACTTAAATGGAAATGTATTTAAACTACGCCCCTAACGTTGCATGATAAAGTTTTATTTGAATCATTCCATGTTCTATGTAGAGGACCATCGTGGCGCAGAGGCGCAACGTCTGACAGGCGACAGTTTCTGGGTTCGATCCCCACTCGGGGAAGATGGATTTTTCTATTTCCATTTTCTTCGCTCTGGCAAAACTAGGCAAAGCGCGGCGTTGAGTTCCGCCACTCAACACGCAATGCCTCGAAAAAGGCGGAAAGCGGGGACGGAGAAAGGAGGGACCAAGCAACGGAGTGTCTTAACACTAGGTTCCCACAGTCCCTGCAGTTCCCTCTGCCTACCCTGCCATGTGCTACTAAAAAAAAAATCTATGTTCTGAAAATCCGTACATAATCAAACTACTCTCAAGCTTTTGGTGCTTTTACTACGAATGGAACTGAACGTTGTACGCTATCATACAATATATTTGTGGAACGTGTCTCAAACCAACATTCTTGTAAAATATAACATATAATAAACAAACTGTATGGACACTCGTATATGGTAATTATTTCTTTCATGGGACTTTCATATGATATTTAGTGTCAATAAACGGAAAGGGAATTTATAATTTTTAAACTTTTATGCTTTACTTATCAATAATTTCGTGGAATAGTACAATTTATATTCGCTTGTAAGGGAACTACAGGACAAAGTTAAACTCTATCACGTCTCAGATTTGCTTTGAATCAGATATTGTATAATTGTGTAACAAGTTTCTGGTCAGTTGACCTTCATTAAATTAAATATCTACGATAGACTACGATTTTTTTTGTTGCTCTATACTTATTTAGATGATTAATTTTATATTTCATTGAATATATTTTTGTAAATAAACATTGACGATTTATTTAAACAAGTTATACTGTACTATTTTTAAAATTTTGTATTTTTTTTCGAGATTTTTGATTATTTTTTTAACTTTCGTTGATTGTCAATTTTCTGCGATTCTGCTTATACACATCTCATTTTCTTGTTGCTTGCTTGCTTTATATAGGCGATATTCATTATAACTCTAGTATAACGTACAGCGTTATACTGGCCTTATGATAAATAACGAATAAATAATATATATGTATAACTTGTGAAATTGAATCGTTTACGTAACCATTTCCTTGTCCTTCCTACTTTGTATAAGTTCATTGTCATATCCCATTTGATACGACTTCCCCCGAGTGTGCTACGTTTTCTTCGAGAATCGTAAGGTACCCCTTTATATTATAACAAAAGAATATTCCTTAAAAATGAATCCCTATTTTCAAATCTTAATATTAATGGAACATTATGAAACTACAGCTTTATAGTTTTAACTTGGATTAACTTTAAATATGATTTTTTTTTATAAAATTATATTGAAAATTAGTTTTACAACCTATTTTTTTTTTTTAGCTTCACGCTTTATCCCGCACATGGCAGGGTGGGCAGAGGGAACTGCAGGAACCATAAGAACCTAGTGTTAAGACACTCCGTTACTTAGTCCCTGCTTACTCCGTCCCCACTTTCCGCCGTTTTCGAGGCATTGCGTGTTGAGTGGCGGAACTCAACGCCGCGCTTTGCCTTAGATGCCAGAGCGAAGAAAATGGAAATAGAAAAATCCATCTTCTCCGACTGGGGATCGAACTCAGTAACCGTCGCGTTACAGGCAGACGTTGCGCCTCTGCGCCACGACGGTCCTCAACTTTTCTTTTTTTTTCGTTTATGTAATGAATCAAACCAGGTTCCTTCTTCAATTACATTTATTAATACTGAGTACAATTCAGATATCAAAAGGTACAGCATGACTGCTTAATGTTCTCTTCAGAATGTTCCTCCCAAGAATGGTCAATCAAATATTTATACTAGTTTATTTATACCCCCACACAGTTGACCACTTCCGATACAATTTAATGTTGCCAACTAAACTATTATAATTAATATTTTTGAAATACAATTCCATAATAAAATATATAATCAAGTATAACCATTAATAAATTATTATAACATCGGATATTACAATGTTAAAATTAATTGATAGACAAATAACGAGTGACGTTCAAGACAATATCTTATTTCTTTATACAAATAAGAATAAAATATCGATAAATTACAGTACAATTAAGTGATAAAATAACAAATCGCAACACTCGGCCATCCGAACGCGTGCTCTCTCCGGAGCACGCACTAACAAATCACAACACTTGGTTATGATATATTTACTATGTATACAGAACAATTTTTTTTTTAAATTCAATTTCAAATTATTAAGAAAACAAATTTATTAACAAACAAAAATAAATAAAAATTACAATAATACAATATTTATACTTAACGCATCTGCACTTGTTATTATATATCCATATATTCTGTGAGTTATTTTATTTATATAGGTTCACAAGTGGTACTTACAATATATAATAATAATAATGACCATTTTCTGCAAAGTTCACTATTAGGGTATTTTATTCCGTATTACATAATGTCCCCCACTTTTCAACTTTAACTTTTCAACTTGAACTTTTCATTGTTTCGGTCATCCCTTAGTCAAGAGGTCCAGTCCAGCAGGGTCCCACAGTGGTGCAGATTTCGTATTTCCATCTTCTCATTGACCGTCCTATTTCTAGTCCCTTTCCTTGGATACCACAGAGTGACCTGTTTACTCTGCTTTTTCTGGTGCAACGCAGCTTGTGGCTTCTCTAGCCCCATTTCAAATGGTTTTGTCTCTAATATCAGAATTACTTGATTGTCTAAAATCTTGTTTCTCAGCATAATTTTTCCAATTACAATATATAACAATAATAAATTTTTAAAAAGTTTCCATAAACAAATACATTTCAAGGTGAATACCGCATGCAACAATCGATAGCTATCAATTTTTTCATAAAAATTAAAGAAATGACAATGATATAACACAAGTTACTTTATAATGTCGAACAGTAAATTCTTAATATATTAATAAAAAAAAACAATCAAGCATAATAAAGACAATATCATAATGATGATACACTATGTAATGCTAATATCCTAGACGTTCGGTTTTGCGATATTTACGTAATGAGGTTTTTACATACAAATTCAGTAAAAATAAATAAACTAAGCTTCTAAATTGTTACTTATATTATAAAAATACCTAATTTTCTCATTATTTTCAGTACCATTTCTAATAAAGCTAAAGAAATTTCACAGCAAGGAGAATATTCACGTATCCAAGGTCTAATTCTATCAGATGCTATTCTTACACGTCTGTTAGTGCAATATAAAGAACAATTAAATCAACATTTGAATTACCTAACCATTTAGCAGCATAATAATTTGTTTTTGATACTTCTCCACTAGATATCTTGAATAAAGGATTGCAAGAGATCTTTTGAATTGTTATATTCTTTTGCCGCGTTTGACGCGCATAAAGTAATGTTGATTATATTTTATAATTCTGTATTAATCATTTTGACATTCAAAATCTGAAATAAATTAATAGAGAAATAAATTTAAACATTTTAAAATAAATTTCAATGTTAAGAAACCTTAATGACACAAATCCTAACACGAGGAATAAATCTTTGTTTCCAATGTTTATTAAACATATTTAATTGACAATAAAAAAAATAATATCAATATATCTTAAGAAATACATAAGTCAATCAATTTTAAATAGATATACTAGCTACAGCAACTTGCCGTTACAAAAATAGCAAATAACAATGCGTTATGTTAACTTCAGTTATGTCAACTTTCCATAATTATGCAAATTATTATAAATATATATTTCAAAAAAAAAAAAAATATAATTTCCACTTAAATCATCATATAACAACATATGATATGAATCATACGGCCGTAGCGTTAGGTACATTAATAGTACGCTTCGCTGGGATATGTTAACCAAAGATATCATATTAGGTATGCGTTTGGCTAAGCTAACGTTACTACACTTTTGTATTGTAATGGAGGTCGCAGAAAATTAAAGTTGTAGGAAATCTCTGGTATATACTTTAGTTTAACTTTTAACATGTTATTGAGACCGGCCGTTAAGAAACCTTTTACTAATATTACTATAGGGTCATGCGAAAAAAAAAATCTTTAAAATAAACCTTTAGAATATTCATATTAATAATAGTAGTGTAAACTAATAATATAGGAATCACTCTTCTCACTACAAATGGTAAGGTTAATAATATTTCAGTAGTTTTCAAAATTATTACCCGGTAAAAATGAATTTAGTACTTCCATTTTAATTGCAGTTAAATTTTAGTACTTTATTAAATTATTAGCAAAAATAAAATTAGCTCATTGTGACCAAAACTTTCAATTTCTACAGTTATTTAATAACTAACTACAGATATTTTTAGAACACTTCATTAGATTACAAACGCTGCCAAAGTGTATGAATTCAAATTTGAAATATTTATTACCAGTATCAAATAATTCAAATTACGTATTTGAACACACAATTAACGAACGGTTTAGTTAGTTAAAGTTAACTACTTGATATGTGTACATACGTGGTATGATAAAAGGGGTTTTAGTTTTAATTAATTATCAGGATGACGATCTTACCCGACGATTGACGATTTAGTGCACTTTACAATAATTAGAAGTTCAGTTAAAAGTTTAATGAGAAACTGTTATAAATTATAGGTCCATTCTACTGTCGGGTCTTTTAAAATCTGGAATAACACTAAAGTATTTTTAATATTTATCACTGATTACATTGTTTATTACACTTTAGAGCTTGTATCTTATTACGTATGGAGTTATCGGCATTTACGTTATTTCACATCTGCTGAGAGTACGAAAACTTATAATAAAAATAATCTTTTCATTTATTCACGATCTACTAAGAATATCTTCAAAGAACAAACATAGTTTATCATCTTGACAGCAAATTTAAAAAAATATATATTTATACTCTTACTTGGATTTTATCGGCCATTAGTTGGTTCAGCTGTCGTCACATAACACAACAATTGTTTCAATTGGTTGGTATTTCAACTTCTTTCACGACTGTGGAAGACCTATATCTTGTCAATTCTGCCTTACTGGAATGAAAACATTTCTCGTCCCCTGAAAAACTATTTTACGAAGCTTCACATTCTTTTATAAATTTTAAACTTGTCTTGCCTTTTTTTTTACTTTGGGCCAACATTAAAGATACAGATGTAGCACAAGCTCAAAAAGATTTGAATATCTTAACCGAGTGGTTTAAATTGTACTTACTGACAATTAATACCGTAAAAACGTGTTATGTAATATTTAAACAAATGAAAATAAAAATATTTCATCTCATAACCCACTAGTAGTTAATAATGTGATTATCTAACAAACGTCTGAAATGAAAAAATGAAAAATACCTGGGTCATACACTCATCTCTCGTGGACATATCAAATTGAACACATCAAAACAAACTTTCATCCATTTTGGGTTCGCTAGGTAATATCTCCCAGTGTATCCTCAAGAAATTAAAATACAATATCTATAATTTGCTAGTGGAATCACACCTAAACTACCTAATCGAGATTTGGGGAAATGTGCCTAAAACAAAACTGCGTGACTTACAAGTTAAACAGAATAAATTAGTAAAATTATTATTTCATTATCACCACCTTACTTCAACAAAACTATATTTACTGAACTAGGAATAATGAATATAAAACAACTCCACTTTTACAATACTTATAACTTTTACACAAATGCTACTTTTAGCAAAACTCACAAATATACCACCGAAGTACACGCCGGGGAAGCTTGTTTTTCTTATCGAGAGTTCGAACAAAATTTACTATGAAAAATGTAACATACGACGGAGCACAATGTATAATAAACTACCCATCGACATAAAAACATTGTACGAGCTTACATGTCTTAAGTCAAAATTAAAGAAACATATTTTTTTAAAAATTATTCCAAATATTTATAATACTATTAAAATATTTAAATAAATATCTCATTGTGACTACAACTTTACTGGCAAAATGTTCATCCTACCCGCCTATGTTTTTATTTTATAAAAATTTGTACTTTTTTCAAATCAAACTTGAATTATTGTATTATTAATGTTATTTTCTTTTTTTTTTGTTTATTCTAGTAGATAAAAAAAAAATTTGTGCGAGTATAACGACCGATTGTAAAATTGTAGTTATTAACAAACTGTAGATTATGTTCTCACGTAAAGGACCGTATTGTCTTTTGAAAATAAATATCTTTAAACATAAATCTTTAAACCATACGTATACTAGTAGTAAGCTTAGTTTAAGCTATTTCACATCAACCATACCAAGCATCTATTAGCGTTTCATTTCAAAAAATCGCACGTGATTTGATTATAAATACTAAAACGGCTTAAGAAAATCTTAGTTAACATGAAATTATTCTTCATTCCAAAATTACTGTTTGACCGACTGCGTTTCAGCTGTATAGCTGAATTATCTTACTGCAATCGATAACTTGAGTTCAGCTATATAACCAACATAACAAATCTATAAGTTTTTACATCGTTTGTAAATATCTGGCTTAGCTCATTCATATAGCTCTAATTACTATTGTATAACTAAAAGCACAACAATATTTCTTCTACATTCTTCAATATTCTTACCAAGAGACTATGTAATACGCAACCTCATGTTTGTTATGTCAACCCGCCTGGTTGTATCTCGCACTACATGGTTGCAACATAATTACCAATATGGCTGTTCCTCACGCAAATCTGTATCTATTTTTACACATTTTTCTGATAGTTATTGTCAGAAAAGTTAAAATTTGACGACAATAATACGTTATTAATTCGAAATATATTTACTTTGTGTTTTTTTTTAAACAACAAAAATATTAACTTTACCTCGAAATCACATTATCAGCCTTCATTATTTCTCATGAAACCATTTCTACACTATAAACAAACAAACAAATTCTCTCTTCTAAAAAAAAAAAGTTTTATCAGTTATTACTTAGGTTTTCAACATTATATAATCATTTACAAAACTAAATATTCGTATTGTAGCATTTGCGAATATCGATAGCATATATTCGCATTCGTATTCACGAATGTTTAAAAAAAATTACATTCGTTACATCACTAATATCAAGCTACCTACATGTTTTTCAAGTCAAGTCAATTACGTCACATTCACAGGTCCGTCTTTCAAGTCATCTACATTCAAACTCACATTTACATAATTCAAGCCACCTACATGGTGGTAGATCATTTCAGACATCTATTATTCAAGCCACCTTCCTGGTGGTACATCACAATTCTACAATTCAAGCCACCTTCCTGGTGGTAGATCACAATTCTACAATTCAAGCTACCTTCCTGGTGGTACATCACAATTCTACAATTCAAGCCACCTTCCTGGTGGTAGATCACAATTCTACAATTCAAACCACCTTCCTGGTGGTAGATCACAATTCTACAATTCAAGCCACCTTCCTGGTGGTAGATCACAATTCTACAATTCAAGCCACCTTCCTGGTGGTAGATCACAATTCTACAATTCAAGCCACCTACCTGGTGGTAGATCACAATTCTATAGTTCAAGCCAATTTCAATTCAATTCAATCTATAATTCAACAATTCAATAAATAATTCAACAATTCAATAAATAATTCAACAATCCAATATATAATTCAACAATTCAATATATAATTCAACAATTCAATATATAATTCAACAATTCAATATATAATTCAACAATTCAATATATAATTCAACAATTCAATCTATAATTCAACAATTCAATATATAATTCAACAATTCAATATATAATTCAACAATTCAATATATAATTCAACAATTCAATCTATAATTCAACAATTCAATCTATAATTCAACAATTCAATCTATAATTCAACAATTCAATCTATAATTCAACACCTACTTGGTGGTATATCGCATTCATAAATCTATAATTTAATACACCTACTTGGTGGAAGATCGCATTTACAAATCTATAATTCAATACACCTGCATGGTAGTAGATCGCAGTAATAAATCTATAATTCATTCATATACAAAATTCACAATACTTAAATGAACTCGCATATTCATCATAAATAATTATGATTATAAGACTAAATTTCTGTTTCATATGGTTCAAACGTTTGATATAGTAGTAACGTACATGCGTATCAGAAAAATTTTTCTACCGTCTTACAACAAAACTTGCATGGAGGGTACTCATTTACTATACGAAAAATAAACTCACGATGTTAAACCACATTATCTGGTTGATAATCCTTTCATACAACAATTTAGTCTCGGAAAATAAAGAGCTAAAACGGAATATTTTCATTTCTTTTACTTACATAAATTTCTCCTCTCCAGGGCGCGTGGAACTTTACACTTCTGAGATGTAATGAATCAAACCAGGTTCCTTCTTCAATTACATTTATTAATACTGAGTACAATTCAGATATCAAAAGGTACAGCATGACTGCTTAATGTTCTCTTCAGAATGTTCCTCCCAAGAATGGTCAATCAAATATTTATACTAGTTTATTTATACCCCCACACAGTTGACCACTTCCGATACAATTTAATGTTGCCAACTAAACTATTATAATTAATATTTTTGAAATACAATTCCATAATAAAATATATAATCAAGTATAACCATTAATAAATTATTATAACATCGGATATTACAATGTTAAAATTAATTGATAGACAAATAACGAGTGACGTTCAAGGCAATATCTTATTTCTTTATACAAATAAGAATAAAATATCGATAAATTACAGTACAATTAAGTGATAAAATAACAAATCGCAACAGTTATATCTCTAGTTCAACTTTTTGGGAGCCTGTTGTGTAACTTTCCTATCAGTAAAACATACGTCAACATCAACATACATCAACGTATATGAAATATTTTTTATTTTATAAATAATATTTCAAAGACCTCAATTAACAGCTTACTTAATCATTCCTAAAGCTATTTGCGAGATTGCTAACTCTGAAGGTGAACTGATATCAAAGAAAAGATTTATCCAAGATTTGTTGGTGAAAAATTCACTAAATATACATAAATAGTAGGTAGTTTACAATTTGCATTTCGAACAAACTTTACTTATGACATAATGGACATATATTATTTTAAATAATAGCCTTTAAAACGAATAGAATCTTAGTATACCTACATTTTTTACAAGGTAGATTTGAACCAATCAATGTAGATTTGAACTAAGTTCTGCGCATCACAGGAACCACTGTGCATCCTACTATATGCTATGCTACTTATTTATTTATTACTTTTCTTAGCTTCACTCTTTATCCCGCACATTGCAAGGAGGGACCTAGTGTTAAGACACTCCGTTGGTTAGTCCCTGCTTTATCCGTTCCCGCTTTCCGCCTTTTGCGAGTGTGTTGAGTGGTTGAGTCGTGTTGAATGGCTCAACGCCGCGCTTTTTCTAGTTTCCAGAGCGAAGGAAATGGAAATAGGAAAGTCCATCTTCCCCGGGTGGGAATCGAATCCACATATCATCACGTTTACAGGCAGACGTTACGCCTCTGCGCCACGACGCTCCTCAATTTGCTACTTACATGTCAAATGATTTATTCGTAAATATTTTATAGATGAAATATTTTATCTTATGATTTGGATGGATTATTATGATTCAGTAAATAGCTATAGAACGCGTAAAAATTCTGAATATATTTTTACAATCACTTCAAACAAACCCGCAGATAATAAAATATAGTTAAAAGAATAAATTAATGTCGCATTACGAATTCTGTCCTGATATTAAAACTTTGACGTTTCTTTGAAGATAGCTCAATGAAGAAGCATTTCACGTCTGCGTCTTAGGTTTTTTCATCATTTTAAATTATTATCTTATATCTCAAGAATATGGCAAAACACTTAAAGTTTACTTAAAAAAAAAACATTTAAAAATTTGAACGCAGCGGGACTCAAACCCGCGCCCTCTTCCGAACCGTGCAAGCGCTCTCACCACTAAACCATGCGTTCGAGTCCCTCTGAGTTCAAATTTTTATATGTTGTCTTTAAGTTTTTATTCTATCTTCAGTGTGGATTAACACATCAAAAATCATAAGCGTTTATATAACATGTACGTATATATTTATGTTGTGTGTATTTAGTATATTATTGAAAACTGGTAACTTTATAATGGTGCAGTATGACAAAACTGAATGACACGATAGCCTCAAGTTAGTAAATTATAATTATTATATCTAGAGAGAGAGATAATTATTATATCTAGAGAGAGTCAGTTGAACTAAGGAAAGTTTTGCAAAAAAATACAATCAAAGAATTTTTGTTAAACAATATTTAAAAAATCGTTTGTAATACAAATTTGTAATATATACAAAAAAAGAAATAAAAATCGGTAGCCAGCTGACAGTAACTAATGTCACTTTCTAATATAATGTTGTCATATTTAAAGTAATAGTGATGCGCTGAGTTGTCGCTCAATCAGATGAATGAAGAATGAGTGTAAATAGTTAATCATTTCAAACTATAATAGAAAAGAATAATATTTCTTTTTTACAATAGAATCATATAAAAGTGCTTTGATATAAGTTATTTACTAGTAGTATGTAACTACAGTCAGTTTTTGACAGCTTATTACAAAGCTTATTTTATGGCGCCAGCGATACCTTCGAAAAATTAAAGAGTACCGAAGAGAAGGAAGGTATATTTATTACCAAGATGAAACCTGGATTAACGAAGGTACTTATTACTTATTTAAAATTTATTATTTATTTAAAATTTTCATTATGTTTTAATTTCAGTAATAATTTTTATTACTATCTTGACCAGACTGTGTTCTCATCCCGCCAGGCCTTCCTAGACGGCTTGACCATTGGCTTAAAACAGCCTACAGGAAAGGGAAAAAGATTAATTGTCGGCCATATAGGCGGGAAGAAGGATTTTTTGAAGACAATTTATTAATATTTGAAGCCAAAAATAATAAAGAAGATTATCATCAAGAGATGAATGCCGATTGTTTTGAGAAATGGTTTAGTGAGGTCTTGCCAAAGTTAAAATCTAATTCCGTGGTTGTGATGGATAATGCCCCCTACCACTCCAGAAAACTAGAATCGCTGCCTACAATGTCTTGGACTAAAGCTAGAATACAAGAATGGCTAACAAGCAAAAGTGTTTCATTTGAAGCAACAATGGTTAAAGCAAATCTTATAGACATTGTACGGCAGCACAAACGAGAATATTCCCACAAGTATGTTGTGGACGAGATGGCAATGCAGCATGGGATAATTATTTTACGTCTGCCCCCATATCACTGTGAGCTCAATCCCATTGAATTGGTATGGGCGCAGGTTAAAGGATATGTTGCAAAAAATAATAAAACTTTCAAAACGGCGGAAGTAAAAAAAACTTTTTGAAGAAGGACTTCAACATATCACAGCTGAAAAATGCATTGCTCATATAATTAAAGAAAAAGATAAAATGTATGGTCTCGACAACATGATCGACAATGTTTCAGACAGATTTATAATTAATGTCACCGAAAGTGATAGTGATGATTTCTCATGTGATAATGAATTAATACAAATTATGTATTCAGCGTTGTTTATTATTTTCATTTCCTATCATGCATTGTAATATTTTATACATCTGTCGTTTCAATTACATTATGTATTGAAAACAATATGGGCAGATTTGAACACTAACTAACTACTAAACAATCCAAGCAATTTCATTAATTTAAGAGTTTTTCAATCATTCACTTTGTCACAATACTATTTTTTTTCACTAAAAAGTGACAACGCAGTAAACGTCAGTTTACTTTGTCTAATTAAAAATACGACTATTTATATATTATATTTTAATTTACATTCGAAAAAATATTTTACTATTTTACAACATACATGATTATTCTGACCGATTTTTAGAAAGCTTTAACTATTTAATATTATCAGTTTTTTTTTTTTTCAGCTTCACGCTTTATCCCACACATGGCAGGGTAGGCAGAGAGAACTGCAGGAACCATAAGAACCTAGTGTTAAGACACTCCGTTACTTAGTCCCTTGCTTACTCCGTAATATTATCAGTAATACCAATTATTCAAAAAAAAAAACATGAAAAGGAACCTCTTAGTGTACAAGCCACGTGTTGTATAAATAAACAGGTTTGCGCAGTGCAAGCTAGTTACTTAAAAAACAATTAAAAAAAACTAGATGTAAGTAATCTATTTAGTACTAAATTCAAACAAATATTTATTTGATTGATGAGGACCGTCGTGGCGCAGAGGCGCAACGTCTGCCTGTAACGCGAACTAACGCGACGGTTTCTGGGTTCGATCCCCAGTCGGGGAAGATGCATTTTTCTATTTCCATTTTCTTCGCTCTGGCAACTAAGGCAAAGCGCGGCGTTGAGTTCCGCCACTCAACACGCAATACCTCGAAAACGGCGGAAAGCGGGGACGATGTAAGCAGGGACTAAGTAACAGGAGTGTCTTAACACTAGGTTCGTATGGTTCCATGCAGTTCCCTCTGCCTACCCTGCCATGTGCGGGATAAAGCGTGAAGCTAAAAAAAAAAAAAAAAAAAAATATTATTTGATATTGGACGACGGGAAAGAAATAATAAGGGACAGCAGCATCTGACGCTTCGTTATGTTTGCCTGTGCAAAAATGGTATTTATAAAGTATAAAAGTAATATTAATTAAATATATAGAATAAGAGTTCGGAAATTAATTAATTTTACAAAATAATTTCATTTTTCACAAACTTCAAATAGTTTGTTTTTATATTACGTAAATATATAATACATGTACAACTTTTAATGAGAATTTTGAGGATTAAAATAAGTAAAATGTTATTGTCAATGTGAAGTTTCTGATCGTATTGAGTTAAATCGTCATAAATATTATGGTACTTGTGAAAGGTTACTAAAACCAAAATTAAACTTGAGATCAATTCCAAACAAGAAATGCGGTGTAAATTAAAATCGCGAACTTATTGATTAACTTCCATTCACATTAGAAAATTAAAATATGCTATCCTTTGTCTATTATTGGAAACAAGACATGTATTACAAGAAAGTAAGGTTCAAAAAGTCATATTAGAAATAGTATGAGATAGGATTGAAAATAAACGTATACGGTACCTTTATTTTGTGTACAGCTATTTTTAAATTCTGTAGATTTCACATTGCTATTTGTGATATTTTATTATTATCGTTTATATTATTATTATTTTTTTTAGCTTCACGCTTTATCCCGCACATGACAGGGTAGGCAGAGGGAACTGCAGGGACTGTGGGGACCTAGTTTAAGACACTTCGTTGCACTTTTCGCCTTTTTCGAGGCATTGCGTGTTGAGTGGCGAAACCCAACGCAGCGCTTTGCCTAGTTGCCAGAGCGAAGAAAATGGAAATAGAAAAATCCATCTTCCTCGAATGGGAATCGGACAAAGAAACCGTCGCGTTTACAGGCAGACGCTTACGCCTCTGCGCCACAACGGTCCTCGATTATATTATTCTACTTAATATTTTAATGTCAAACCCATTGGTACGTAGCAAGACTGATTAAAATAAAAAAAATATACTTTATAGCAAAATATTATGCAATGTTATAAATTCAGGGCCTAAAAGTTCTTTTGATCAAAACAACCCTTTAGCAAAGTTACTACAACTCTTGTTTAACTTATCCATGAGTAACAGACGGTTACGAGTTCGTACGACGTTTCCATGTTCCCACTCTTTGGTGACTTTTACGTGAAATTTTATTTAGTTAAATTTTAACTTTTTAGTGTCTTTATTAGGATTTAGAGTACGCTAATGTCATATAAAAAGATAGATTACATAAGTTAGAGAAAATGTGGGTGCGAAGATAAAATAAATAATAAACAAAATAATTAATTCGTAAGAAATACAAATTAGTACATTCAGTACTTATTATTACATCATGTTATTGAAGTGATAAAATAAATCTCAACTATACTTTATTTTTTTTATATTTTAACTATACCTTTTTTTATTTTTCTGGGTTCGATCCCCAGTCAGAGAAGCTAGATTTTTCTATTTCTATTTTCTTCGCTCTGGCAAATTAGGCAAAGCGCGGCGTTGAGTTCCGCCAATCAACACGCAATGCCTCGAAAAAAAAGCGGAAATCGAGGACGGAGAAAGCATGGACTAAGCGACGGAGTGTCTTAACACTAGGTTCTCACTGTCCCTGCAGTTCCCTCTGCCTACCCTGCCATGTGCGGGATAAAGCGTGAGCTAAAAAAAAACTATACTCTATTTGTTTACGTAAACTAATAATATATGTATGTATATGCACGAAGCTAGTAAGAGTACGAACTTAAGAAATAAACTAATCGACTTTGTTGCAGTTTTAGTATTTCAAAATTTAACAAATACTCTCAATATTGTTATTTGTTATAGAATCGAATCTATTGAAAAAACAAGTTGTGCTGAGAAAACCTAATTCAATATTAATGACACTAAAATTGCTTCTCACGTTTAGCTTACTTGACGCTGTCTCGATAACATGTTGAGTGATGGATTTCACTGCCGCGCATTGTCTTGTAATTGAAGCGACAAGATAATATTAATAAATTCGTCGGAGTAGGAATCGATCTCACAACTATCAATACTGCCGCTGCGCAACGAAGGGTGAAAGAAATTTCATTAACAAAAGAAAATTATCTAAATAAATTTTACATACAATATTATTAAACTGTTAATTACTGTCGACAGGACAAATATTATACGGCATATAAAATGATTATATTATTAATGTGAATCAGAACGTATAGGGTCTTTGTACTATAAAAGGAAAAATACAGCAATAATGTAGATTCTTATACAAAATAAGCCTGATTTATTTTTATAGCTCTCCCTCGGTCAGCTCCTCAATATAACTACTCAAATAACGTGCGGGTCGTATTAAATTATATAATGTAGAATTATTCAGAAAAATATATTTTTTTTACTTTCATTTATTTCATGCGTTTTAAATTGCATATTTATATAATCTTATTCTATTTGTTTTAGTTTGTCATGTAAATGACAGTTTTATCAAGCAAATCAAGATGGTATAGGTATAGTGTACATATTCTAGTGATTACTACATGCAAACTTGTGAGAAAAACAAAAATTTATTAAAATATGTTTTAAAATCAAAATCGAATAAAGAACATGTTTTCTTATTAAAATATGAAAATGTTCCCCGATTGGGAATCGAAACCGCAAGCAAAACTTATTTTTTTTTTAATAGACAGAACTACAATTTCTTGACTCAAAAAGGTATCTCTGACTATCTCCACGCTTTGGATGTAACATCTTAGAGAGCTTGTATGAATCCAATAAATAGTTTAATCATGAGCAACAGCAACCGTTGCCATCGTAAGCAGAACTAAACTATTAAGGATTACAATGAACTCGGAAGACTTAACTGAATACTTGTAGAAGAAAGAAAGAGTTGAAATTAACTCGCTCATTTCCGGATAACCAAGCAAAGTAGTTTCAGAGTTCATCCAACTCGCAATGTTAGCTTACATAGTATAATAAAACACACAGAATAAGGTGAACTGTTCGAATCGAAGGAGTAAAATTGAGTTGAAAGTTGGATTTTCACATTTTGGTTTATTATGTTGTATCTATATTTTTACATATGTATTATATATTTTTAGTATGTAACGGTCGGCTTCTGGCAAATAAAAAAAAACTATGTAGACCTGTAATACATATATATATATATATATATATATATATATATATATATATATATATATATATATATATATATATATATATATATATATATATATATATATATATATATATATATATATATATATATATATATATATATATATATATATTACAGATTTATGATTATATAGTATTTAAACAAAATATTTAAATATATATAATATGAAACAATATTGTCTAATCTGTGTAATTGCCTAATCTTTGTAATGTCACTTTTGATAATCTTGTGAGTTAATTTTACCTTTTTCTGTCCTATTTAAGAATAATTTGTGCATACAATTAGGTCATTAACATTTTTCTTAAAAAAATGTCAGTATTACTAAATATTGTCACAAGCGAACACCATTTAAACTATCGAACTACAGTACTAATTTCTTTTATAAGAAAATGAAGAAATAAGTAAAAATTTAATACGTAATACAAAAAATATGATATTAACAACATTTCAGTGTGTTGTAATGGTAAGTAGTAGTACAATTTGAAGCAAATAATTATTTTTTTTAGCTTCACGCTTTATCCCGCACATGGCAGAGTAGGCAGAAGGAACTGCAGGGACTGTGGGAACCTAGTGTTAAGACACTCCGTTGCTTAGTCCCTGCTTTCTCCGTCCCCGCTTTCTGCCATTTTTCGAGGCATTGCGTGGTGAGTGGCGGAACTCAACGCCGCGCTTTGCTTAGGTGCCAGAGCGAAGAAAATGGAAATAGAAAAATCTATCTTCCCCGACTGGGGATCAAACCCAGAAACCGTCGCGTTACAGGCAGATATTGCGCCTCTGCGCCACGACGGTCGGCACGCCACGGCAAATAAATGTGGGAAAATAATTTACTATAATTTATCATTACTTGAACTTCAGACAGACACAATTACCAAATTATTATTATTAAGTAATACATTTGTACTTACATTTTATTTTGAAAGGAGCTTATTTATTATCAACTGTTTGAAGTAGAACTTAGAACTGTTTACCGAGTCCGTGATAGTTTTATGTTCATCCGACGATTAAAATTAATTACAAAAGTCGATTATTGTGAAGTTTATTTTAATTTTGATTTTTCCTCATTTTAAAAATTAACGCTGTCGTACTGTGTTCACAAAAGTTTACTGAAAAGCTGTAATTATAAAACTCTTCGAGGATTTAGTACTTATGACATTAAAAAGAGAAAACTTGTTTACAAAAGCAACATTAACAGCAACCTTAGTTACTAACTACAAAAATATGTACTAAGTAAATTAATTGAGGACCGTCGTGGCGCAGAGGCGCAACGTCTGCCTGTAACGCGACGGTTACTGGGTTCGATCCCCAGTCGGAGAAGATGGATTTTTCTATTTCCATTTTCTTCGCTCTGGCATCTAAGGTAAAGCGCGGCGTTGAGTTCCGCCACTCAACACGCAATGCCTCGAAAACGGCGGAAAGCGGGGACGGAGAAAGCAGGGACTAAGCAACTGAGTGTCTTAACACTAGGTTCCCACAGTCCCTGCAGTTCCCTCTGCCTACCCTGCCATGCGCGGGATAATGCGTGAAGCTAAAAAAAAAAAAAAAAAAAAAAAAAAAAAATAATTATAATTATAGTGACTAAATACTTCAAGCGTCGACTCATACTCGTGTGGATCATTAATTCGTAACCTCACTCTGGCAAGAAGAGAGTTAATTCGGCAGTACATGAGATGCGGAGTGACTTAACACTAAGTTCCTTCTGTTCATGCGCTACATGAACAGAAGGGGGACACTAAAACAGATATTAATTTACTAATATGAAATATCTAGTCAGGCTCATTGTTTGACCTATTATATAATATTAACATAAAAACACATACAAACATACGTGCGGTCGTATTCACTATGTGTTCATGATGTAAAGCGGTCGTGGTGACCTATCAACCACATTAAACACACAAGCTTCGTTAGTATGCGTATAATTAGTGTGCGAAAATTCTCCTTTTATCCGCATGTACTTCGTTAAGACTTAAAAGATAGAATTAAAAGTTAAATGTTAATTATATTTTCGCGTGAGTCACTCAATTTTTTAAAATTTAAAATATATAACATTTGTAAAGAAAATATATTAAATTATTTCAAAAGCTCATTCTAGTATTTTAAATTAAGTGGGAACTAATTTATTGTAAGAAATAAATGGTGACAATTTTCAATATGCCGCAGATAACTAGAACATTCGAGCGAAGAAACCGTAAATAATGACGATTTCAAAGCTCTCTACTTTACGTTTAAAGTGAGTGGCGAAACTCTACGCCGCGATATGTATAACATGTTTGTGTAGTTAATAATAAAGTCATGTAACATTATATAAATAAGTGCTTATTATTTTATTGCACTTACATATGTAATGTAGCTCGGGATGTCCAGGTTGGCATTTCGTAAACACAGCAAGACACGATCACTAAGCAATAGACAATTATTTAAAGTCAACCACAACACATAACAGAACATAACATAATAATTAATACAATAAACGAAAATGTAAGGTGCGCATCGAAAGTTCCCTTCAAATATTAATCAGCTTCCTTACGACTATAAAGAATCCTTTTAAGAAAACCAATATCTTTAATGTAAAAAAAAACTATTAACTTGAATACGTTTTAGCATTTTCGTATTTGCTCATACAATTTGCCTAAATATAAAATTAGGGTGACGCGAAGCATTCTTAATGTCCTTCGGTTTACTTTAGAACAAAATGAAAAGGTAGTTTTATTGTTTGGAAATTGTGCCCAACTTAAGACATAGTAACTGTTCGAAAATATCTCTACGTTAAAAAGGATAAGTTTGTTTCTAATGTCATCATATAAATATTTTGAAGTTTAAACCTAGAAACATATAAATAATCTATTAAATATATGATGTAATTTTTATCAACTATTTTGTTCGGATTTATCTTAAGACGTAAGTGTAATTTTAAAAGTTCAGTTATAAGAAAATAATATGCTTATTGAACCTCTTTACATACATCAATTGTCGGATCACCGTTCAAAACGTCGATTGGTCTACTATAATAGACTGTTAAAATACCAGTATACGTAATTAATTAAAATAAATTATCATGGTACATAAGGTTTAGTTTATCTTTGTAAAAAACACTAAAAAAAACCAATATCTTATTCAATAAAAAAATTCAAGCAGATTAATTGCCTATATTGACATTGTGTTTGGAAGCCCGACGTTTTGAACACTTTACAGTTGTACAATACAACACACAAAATAAAGCAGCAAATTAAAAAAAAAATACTATTTCTATCGTTTGACACTTTGCTACCAAAGTAACAAAGCTATTAATTATTTACATTACCGTGAAAGTACAGTAATATTAACATCTTATTTTTTTTAAAATAATTGTATTTTGTAAGATTTATGAAACATTTCATTTGAGTTCAAAAAACTCCATTTATTGCTACAATTATCTAAATTAATTATTTTTCCTATAATCATTTATTATAATTCTAAAATGTCTAACAAAGACTATTTCAGAAAGATTTATTTAACACTTAAATTAATATTATTTTCAATATTGTAACGTAATTCCGTATGTTAGATATTTGTAAATATATACTAAGTAACTTCTATAGCAATTTAATTAAAATATAGCAAATTAGCGTACAACTTTCACATATCCGCATCCTGCACCGCTCACAGTGTACTGTAACAATAAAACTTTATCAATAAATAGTAGATTGAATCGACGCTCGGCGAGGAAGTGCACCTCGAACTTCGCCAATTTGATATCGTTAACAGAGCAATCTGAACAGTGTCTGGTGAAGGTTTTATCACGTGTAACGCACCAAATTATTATTTTATATTTCTATATAGTTGTAAATAGGGACTCCTTTTATAGGAGGCAACATATTAATTATATTCTAAGTTAATATGTGGAAAGTCTCCTAAAAGCAATATCTTTTACGAAATAAAATCTAAATTTAGGATAACATTGTATTAAATTATAATTTTCAGGTGACAATTATTCTGGTAGCGACGTGTAATTTTCTAATTTTACACAACACTGGTTTTGCGCTGAATCAATTTTACCCTTTTGATACTTCGCGGATTGTTCATTTTATATATGAATCTAATTAACATACATTATATATACTAATATATCATAAATAATATATATTTTTATAATGAGAACATAAAAATACTGATTGATTATTATAACAATTTATATTATTTTCTTTAATTGCTGTAACTTTGTTTATATATAAAATTATTTATATTTAAAATTTATTTATATTTGACGTATTTATAAATTTTCTTTCAATTACGCTTAGCATTAAAAAACCACCTGAGATGCAAAGAAATTGTGTTCTTTCTTGAATTAGGTAAATCAGAAAATAAATAAAGAAATGTCATATTATAACCTTGAATCTCTTTCACAAAATATTTTAAATATAAAATATCTGGGATAATAAAACAAAGTTGATAACGTATTATTTGTGCCAAGTTTTGGATACAAAAGGAAAATAAATTTAGGATTCAGAAGAGCTACGAACTTTTGTTGGGTTCGTTTTATCAAGTTTCTTAATACAGGTGTAATAGATAGATTACGATAAATTAAACATTTGGTATTTGTGTATCATGATATTTCTTTTATTTCATAACATTATAATGTTATATCATTATAATTATTTAAGATGGACAACAAGTTCCTTACCAAGCTATGCAATAAAAAAATAGGTACAAGGCATTTTGACTAGCACAGGAACAGTGTCTATCTTATTCACACGACTTGTATCTAAAAAATCCACTGAAACCGAAAGCTAAACATTGACAGCCGATTCGCTCAACTTGGATGATATGAAGCAATTTCGTCTTAAGCAGATTTCGCGTCGATTGGTTTCAAAAACTACAATATCTTTTTCATATTTCAATATCATATAAGGTTTATGAACTCAATGTTATATTTAAATGTAAAATGTTTTTGTATAATTTATTTTTGATCTTTTTACTTACTACTGACTTTTTAAATTCCTGTTATGTCAAAATATTTCTGTATATGTAATAGTATATGTATTTATTATATAATATACTATATATTACAGTATATTAGTTGGTATTGGTATTGTTAATAAAACTATATACCAAATTAATATCTATTTTATGATATATCTTCAGTCATCAACCAAGCACTACTCGCGTTTAATTAAAATTATAGGTCACGGGAAATTACAACTTATAAAAATTGATAATCTTAAAAATGCGGCCTTACCCACGTACAAGGTTGTATATTTCTTTTCCTGTAATAATTATTTCTGACTCTACAATTTTTATGATTATTACTTTGTTTATACTACAAGTATTGCCAGCATTGAAATTATTGCATTCGACTTCAATTTCTATAAGAAGATCCTTATAGGAGTGAGTGAGTAATCATACTCATTACTCATGCTTTTTAAGTCACTACCGTACCGTCCTTAGCTACTAATAATAGAATTTATCTAGGAGTGAAAGTGAGCGACAATGGTAGCAGATATATTTATGTGGTCACATATGATCGATAAAAATCATTGCAATAAAATATAGTTAGTATAGTATATACTTTATATTAGAACGTGGAACTCTTAATTAATTTGTACTACAACTATGAACCCCTTCTTCTATCTTTTGATTGAAGAAAATGAAAATAAATGACCGATTCTTTCAATCAACTTACTTTGAACTTTAGAAGGTTTCGCAAAGCAAACAATAAATAAATGCCAATCAACGCTGCTTTAAATTTTGCATGTTTTCTTTAAGAATTTTTCTATATTTATTGTGGATTAACACTTTAAAAATCGTAAAAATGATCGATTGTTCTTCGTAATAATCTTTGAATAGCGGAACGGAGTGTTCTAGCATTAGGTTCAATCTACCTGTCCTACCACATGCGAAAAAACGCCCGTAAAAGAAACAGATTAAGTGAAATAGAAACAGTTACCTGTCCATACAAAACATTATATATACAAATGAGATAAACAAGTCAGTTTTGTTTCTTCTTCCTATTACCAACTAAAAGCTTTTGAACACTGAGCTCGTACAGTAGCAATATATACTGGTTTTAAACTGTTAAGCTGACTTCGTTACAAGTTGCTCCAACCCAAGCCCGTCCAGTCGATATAACGTTAGGTTATATTCTCCTCAGATTTTTCTAATAAATCTATGGCAATAAAATGTAAACTCACTCCTATAAGCTATATTTTTGTAGTATAAACAAAGCCTGGCTATACTTGTAGTATAAAAAAGGAATAATCCCAAAAATTATAAAGTCACAAATACGAACATGTAAGTAGATACGACCGTAATTTTAAGTTTCAATATTTATAAATTGTACCTTCCTGTGACCTACAATTTTAATTAAGCACTACTCTCATTTGGTCGATGATTGAAGATAAATCATAAAATAGATACTAATTTGTATAAAATTCTATTACAACACTAACTCAATATTCTAAAGATGAATCGTTCTAATAGTCAAACACTATCTTACTTTATCAGGAAGCCTTTACATTAATTTGAAATATACATATTGAGGACCATCGTGGCGCAGAGGCGTAAGCGTCTACCTGTAAACGCGACGGTTTCTGGGCTCGATTCCCACTCGAGGAAGATGGATTTTTCTATTTCCATTTGCTTCGCTCTGGCAACTAGGCAAAGCGCGGCGTTGAGTTCCGCCACTCAACACGCAATGCCTCGAAAAAGGCGGAAAAGCGGGGACGGAAAAAAAAAAGCAGGGACTAAGCAACGGAGTGTCTTAACACTAGATTCGTATGGTTCCTGCGGTTCCCTCTGCTTACCCTGCCATGTGCGGAATAAAGCATGAAGCTATGAAATATTGCTTTTAAATATTTAGGAGAGTTTGTTACCTAATAAAGCAATTCTCTCAAACTTACACTGGTAGTAAAAGTTTTGACACAAATAAAGAACTAAATAACTTGTTTAAAGTTCTACATTTCCGATTTACATCCCTACAAACTTCTGACATCGTGAACTATCCTCAGTTAAAGCTTTCCTCATCTGGGAGAGTGACCAAGTTATGAATAAGAAATAGCATTAATACTTCGCAAGAATCTTAAGGTTCTATAAAATTGTGTTATTATATTATGTAAATTTCATCTCCGAGGTGGCATTTGTAATGTAAATACATACTTTATTGTTGTTAATTTTAAATATACTTGCTAATATATTTAAAAAAAAATCTCTTAACATAAACACAATTTAAAATGTTTAAAATATTATTGTTTTTTCCTTGTCAAATTAAGTGTGATGTGTTGCAATATGTCTAGAGAATGAAGTCTTATCACAGACTAAAAATATTCCTATACAAAGTTAAGCTTCACGTTTTATCTGGAGCAAAGTAGCCTTATAAAATGGAGTGACTATATATATATATATATATATATATATATATATATATATATATATATATATATATATATATATATATATATATATATATATATATATATATATATATATATATATATATATATATATATATATATATATATATATATATATATATATATATATATATATATATATATATATATATATATGTATATGTATATATATATATATATATATATATATATATATATATATATATATATATATATATATATATATATATATATATATATATATATATATATATATATATATATATATATATATATATATATATATATATATATATATATATATATATATATATATATATATATATATATATATATATATATATATATATATATATATATATATATATATATATATATATATATATATATATATATATATATATATATATATATATATATATATATATTATATATATATATATATATATATATATATATATATATATATATATATATATATATATATATATATATATATATATATATATATATATATATATATATATATATATATATATATATATATATATATATATATATATATATATATATATATATATATATATATATATATATATATATATATATATATATATATATATATATATATATATATATATATATATATATATATATATATATATATATATATATATATATATATATATATATATATATATATATATATATATATATATATATATATATATATATATATATATATATATATATATATATATATATATATATATATACTTGTATAACAAAAAGTTTAAAAAACAACATATATTTTTATTTATTGCTTATAATTCTCCTTGCATTTCTATTTTAAATATTTAAATAAAAACAACAAACGTTGATCAAAAACGTGAAAAATAAATTTATTATTATATTATCATTTATCGCTATATTTTACTGCGACAGTGAGCCATGTAAAACGTCTTGGTAGTACGAAAGCGGATTAAAATCAAAATTGCATAACGGGTGTGTCGACTGATAAATTTGTATATAGAATATTTAAATTTTTTTCCGAAATTGATAACGTCATTAATAAACATTTTTTATATTTGATTTTATTTAGGCATTTATCCTTAAATATAGGCGTGTAACTTGCATGTAAGTAAGTTAGTGAGAGAAGGCCTACTATAACTGAAATCAAGGTATTGCTTATAGAATTTTCAAGGTTCGCATTGTGTCTGACCAGATTGGTGAAATGGAAAAATAAAAGTTAATATGTCAATTAAATATATTTAGTAATGATAATAAATAAATATTCCACATGGATACAAAACATACAGTGATTTTAAAATTGAGCGTTTGAAAATTGTTTAATAAACCTAGTCTTTAACGTCCATCGAATTGATGGTAAAGTCGCTTCACGTAATTTGTGAAAATTTCTAGTATATGGAAAAATAACTAACAGTATCTTATAGAATAAAAAAGCTTAGCTAAACTTTTAGCTTTACTTTTTATTTAAAATATTAATATGCGCTTTCGTTTGACCGCATCAAGCCTGATGATACGTCAAACGAAAGCGCATATTAATATTATAAATAAAAAGTAAAGCTAAAAAATTGAGACATACTTAAGTACCTTGGGGAAGTAGTTAACTAAAGTAAGTTAACTACTAAGTAATAATTTAAGCAAGTACAGAAAACACCTTTTATACCGCTACGGTATAAATTGATTCAAATACAAGTTATCACGTACAGTGTTCGCTGAGGAGCGAAATTCCAACGTTGAACAGCTAATGTAATCTAATTTTCTTTCACACGGAACAAAGCGAGGGTCAAACTGAATTATGTAAATAGATGGGGTCATTTATAGAAGTATGTATACGAAATTTTATATCTATATACATACATACGTATTAAGTGACACTTTAAGTACAATATTTTTAAAATTATTATCCTCTTCTCTTATTTATCGTCTTGTTAAATTACTCTCATGTTTAAAAAATAACTCATATGCCCTATTCAAAACGACGCCCTTAAGTATTAACATTATATTGATTTTGTTATTGAATTGCATCTCTTGATTGAAGCTATCGCGATTTCTGTTTTTACCAGCATACAACTACAACCAAATGTATAAAATTGTCAAATAAAATAAATATTTTATTGTAAGTACAAATAGATAGCATTAAAGATAACACATACGATCATATAAATTACCACGAATCGTTTTTGATATTTATATTCGTATATAAAAATCCATAGGAAATATATGACAAACAACTAAACACACCATGTATTTAGTGATGTTTCGCTTGTTACATTTCACCATTCAGCAGGCTGTGGATAAGCACTCTACCCTACAGAACGTGTGTAGTGGATGAAAATAAAAAAATGCATAAAGAAAAATAATTATAATTATCCTAGGTTAGGCTGATTTACTTGTCGTTGTTTTAGAATTTAGATGAACACAGTTTCCGAGGTCATTCTTGTACTCATCCTTCATTAATTCTTCTACATCACTTATAGCTCGCGTTAGATGCAATCGACCTGTAGAGAGTTGATCTCAAGTGTGAACGAGCTAAGTGGATCTCATCGAACGACTATGAGTTTGAACATATTTTAAATGATATGTTTTTTTATATATCAATAGTTTATTTTTAATAAGTAAAAAATTTTAAATTAATTTTAAAAAAGTAGCTTTATTAGGTTTACATGTTGTAAAATATGTCCCATCTATGAGGGATTTTAGAAAAAGCACACTAAATATGAATATTGAAAATGTATATAACATTTATAAATTAAATTACTACTTTCCTTTCATAACAAAGTACAGTTGTTTTTTGATAAAATAAAAATACACAATACAGAATGACAAAACTATTTTCAGTTTTTGTAGTTCAAATCAATTTTTGATATCTGCATGCACTTCCTACATATGTTTGACATGAGTTATATGAATAACTATCAGGTTTTGTCGTGTAATTGAGTAGCCCGGCAGGGCCAACTGTTTAGACACAGTGTTTGACGTCGCAACATCACGTCACGTTTATTATAATGTTTATAATAATTCATAATTACACCGTCGTGGCGCAGAGGCGCAACGTCTGCCTGTAACGCGACGGTTTCTAGGTTCGATCCTCAGTCGAGGAAGATGGATATTTTTATTTCCATTTCGCTTTGGCAAAACTCCCACAACTTCTTCAACTTCATACAGTCTTTGCAGTTCCCTCTGCCTACCCTGTTATGTGCGGGATAAAGCGTGACACAACAAAAAAAAATTACAATCGTTACCACCATCAACTTGTCCACCAACATCCGTCCAATGCAAGACATAAATCGCTTTTGTTTTACTATATGTAGTTAAATATAATATGATAAATCTCACTAAATTACGAAATTTTATCGCTTCATAAGGACAGAGGAAAAAAGAAACGACAAAAGAGTTCGTTTTGATGATCCGTTCGGTAACATAAATGTTGAAGGTTGGCTATCGAAACTTTTACATCTGGAATTTAAATATATTGTTTAACTTTATTACCTATTATTTACAGACTTCTCATTGAAATCGATCTATTTTTTTTAAATATATCATACCGGTTGCATTTTATACGACTATCACAACGTTTAATTAATTTTTGTTTTTATTTTTATTATATATTCTATAACTCACTTTTATTACTTCTTTGTACATCCTACAGAATTTAACATTTCAACAGTAATACTACAATATACTACAATAAAACTGAATATGTCCTAGAGCTTGGCAAAATGGCCACTCTACCGTTTATATGTGAGAACAGGGCTTCCCAAATTCGGCTTTGTCTTAAGCCGAATATTTATATATTTTATTTTTAATATATGATTATTCTTAAAAATGAAATTAATTACATCTATACATATGTAAGTTATAGTGTTATGAAAATATTTTGAATAAGATAGTTTTTTTAAAAAAATCTTAGAGACCGTGGTTTGCTGCGCTCTGGCCTAGATATTCCAAAGGTCGCCATGACGACAAGACGGGGAGAAATAAAGTAAAATTGCTTGCCGTCCAAAAGCATTGGCCTGAATGAGCTATTGTATATATTTGCGTTTTACTAAGATAAATATGTTAGGATATTAGTTTTCTGTGATACTTTTACTATTAGTAACACCTCAAACGATGGAATATTTTAATATTGAGTACACTAAAAAAATCGTATAATTATATTGTTTATATTATTAAGTACAGTAAAATATTGAAAACATTCAGTTTGCTGGTATTAATCATTATTATTTCCATTTTGTAAGAGGCAAAAATTAGCAAAAGATCAAGTGATAATAAATTGTAAAGTAGTGGAAATGAGACGAAATAGAAGAAAAACCCTGATGTACTTGGATGTAATTTCTCCCACATATCCTACAAAGGAGCACAATATAATGTTAATATTGAAAATATTTACTAATTAATTAATTCCTTTTGTTAGAAGGTCTTCCTTATATGGCAGTAAATAAATTAAAAAAGATAAAAAAATACTAATACTTTCCTTTATTACGAAATTTTCTTTTATTTAAATTTTTTACTACTTTAGTACGTAATATGTTCATTTAACTTATAAAAATAAGTCGTTTTATAAACATGTAATTGTTATAAAAATTGTAAAGCGGTTAGAACAAAGCAAATAATCGTTGGTATGCAGCCAATTAGATGTTAGAGTGTCTTTGGCAAATATTCGGAGGGACATTAATATTAAAGGTACATATACATGTAGATAGTACTAGATAATACTAAGACACTGTGTATTTGTGATTATTCGAGTGTTATTGTCTTGGGCATATTTTGTGTAGTGAATGTACTACGTAAGTACTCTTGTTCAAAAATAAGAGACCCGAATGTTAAAAGCTCCTTTGAATACGAACTGTACGCGTAATTTGTGAGCTTGGACCATATGACGAAAAATTTTATTTATCCGTTCCCGTTTGAGAAAAAAGGAAATCCGATCTTAATACTGAGATACATAGCAATTATAGATTTATTGATGACATGCAATGCAATTATATGTTTATTTTAGCGGGCGAAGTCGGGAGCACGTAGCTAATATATACTATAATTCTTTCTTTCTTTTAGCTTCACGCTTCATCCCGCACATGGCAGGGTAGGCAGAGGGAACTGCAGGAACTATTGGTAGCAACGGAGTGTCTTAACACTAGCATGTTAAGACACTCCGTTGCTTAGTCCCTGCTTTCTCCGTCCCCGTTTTCCGCCTTTTTCGGGGCATTGCGTGTTGAGTGGCGGAACTCAACGCCGCGCTTTGAAAAAAAATGGAAATAGAAAAATCCATCTTCCCCGACTGGGAATCGAACCCAGAAACCGTCGCGTTACAGGCAGACGTTACGCCTCTGCGCCACGACGGTACTATAATATCCGTTGGTAATGTGATTTGGCCGTATATACATCAATCTCAGACCGTATTTGTTGGTTTCGTTTTATTTAAAAACTTTAAAAATTATTTAGTTTGAGAGTTCATTTCCATTCGTCCATACCTATTATGCTAATCCTACATCCTGCCCACTTACATACTTGTGATCAGAGTTAGCTTCTTGCATAGAATGTATCACGTGTTATTAGAGTATATTAGTGTTATAATATGTTATTTAGTTACACATTATAAAACTCTTAGTTAATTACATTTAACAACGTGTGCGAGAAGTATAAAATAATCATCAAGTAAGTTAGAATACCTAACTTATACCTAATATTTAAGCTTTAAGATAAAATGATTCGTTGTATATACTCGTTATTGTCCAGATTTATTATGTAAAAGTAACACAGACAAAAATGTCATTTAATTTGTGTCAAGTAGTTTTCACACTAATCGACGTCTTTTGAGTTGGATGAAAAATTATTGAACTTATATCATCTTTGTATAAACTCATGATGTTAAGAATTTACGGTGATAAAATATTTTTACTTTATAAGGAAATTCTATCAGACTCCTGTATATTGAAATTAGAATTTAATCTTGTTTATCGGATTAACACTTTCTCGGACGGACGCTTGATCCTTTATAGAACTAAACTTGTAAGTACTAACCGCTGCGATAATTTTTCGCTAACTTAAATAATGCAATTATGTTGCCTTTACGTTGGAAAATGATATTTTTGATTAATACCTTCGCAACTTAGTACTTTTGTCTATATTTAAGCTATTTATTTTATTCACATGTTTTTATTCATCATGAAACTTAGAAATTTCATATGACAAAATTAAATTTTAGACACGCACTTGTATAGAGATGCTGACGCTGAAAGAGGTATCTTTCGAGTAGTTTTTTTAAATCATCATTGAGACAAAATTTATCAGATATTTTGGATATTGGATTTTTCTGCATTGTATTATCCATGTATCAGAGTACCTGTTTTTAAAATAAGAAGGACATATTTAGTAACAAAGTACATTAAAAAAGTGTTTACATGAAATTTTCAGGTCATTGTATCAAAAACTCTTACTTACGGAATTGCATCACTTTATTAAGACATGAACAGCAGGGCAAGTAATGGCACATGAAATGATTACTAGGTATTCGTATCGCTATCGCGGAAGAGTGATATAGGCATGTGCATTGGCACGAAACGAGTAAAATAGTTCGTTTTGACGAACCGAACGGTAAAGTAAATTTTGAAGGCTAGTGAATTTTACGTAGAAGTATGTACATAGTAATATAATAATATTTTTGATATTCTGTATACCTCATTGAAATCAACCTATATTTCCTAAAATATGTCCTACGGGTTGTATTTTTTACAACTGTCACAACATTTAATTACTTATCTTTTTAATTTTTATTATACTTACTTTTATGACTTCTTTATACATCCCACAGAATTTGTTATTTCAAGAGTAATACTACAATAAAACCGAATATGCCCTAGAGCTTGGCAAAATAGCCTCTCTACCGTTTATATGTGAGAACAGGGCTTCCCAATTACGACTTAAGGAATGTTATATATTTTATTTTGAATATATGATTATTCTTAAAAATGAAATTAATTACATCTATACCTATGTAAGTTTTAGTGTTATGAAAATATTTTAATAAGATACTTTTTTAAAAAAATCTTAGAGACCGTGGTTTGCTGCGCTCTGGCCTAGACATTCCAAAGGTCGCCATGATGACAAGACGGGGAGAAATAAAGTAAAATTGCTTGCCGCCCAAAAGCATTTGCCGAATGAGCTATTGAATATATTTGCGTTTTACTAAGATAATATGTTAGAATATTAGTTTTCTGTGATTCTTTTACTACTAGTAACACCTCAGACGATGGAGTATTTTAATATTGAGTTGACTAAAAAAATCTTATATTTATATTATTTATATTGTTAAGTGTAGTAAAATATTGAAAATATATTTGCCTGAATTCTTTTTTTTTTAGCTTCACGCTTTATCCCGCACATGGCAGGGTAGGGCAGAGGGAACTGCAGGAATCATAAGAACCTAGTGTTAAGACACTCCGTTACTTAGTCCCTGCTTACTCCGTCCCCTGCGTCCGCCTGAATCCTTCTTATTTTATATTTTGTGAGAGGCAAATTTCAGCAAAAGATCAAGTGATAATGAAAGGTATAGTGGTAGACGAAATAGAAGAAAAAATAGAATAAAAAGCATGAGGACTCTAAAACACTAATGGCATATGGACGTGGACGAGGTGGAAGAGGTATGCAGGGACCGCACTTATTTTAGATACACTCCAGTTCTTCATTTTCCCAAAGTGTAAACCGTACACGCAACCCTCATGTTTATATCCAAACGCAGTGTCGCTCCGTCACTGAATATTTAGTAGGATATTCCAAGTTATCTACTTGGATGTAATTACTCCCACATATTCCAGTTACTCTATAAAAAAGACAAGGTAATATCAGTATTGAAAAAAAAAATCTAATAAGGTTAATATTTTCTTCTGATGGTAGGTCTTCCTCATTTGTAAGCAGTAAATAAATTAAAAAAGGTTAGAATTACGGTTACCTACAAAATTTTTCTTTATTTAAATTTATATTTAGTACGTAATAAGTTGATGCCTTTAACTTATTAAAAGGCATTTTTTTAGGTATGTATAAAAAATATAAACTGAAAGACCAGGCAGATGTTAGAGGCAGTTGAGTCACCAACTAAAAATATATTATGTCTTTGGTAAATATCAGGAGTGGCTTTAATATTAAAAGTATCTATATTAATATTCGATTTATTTTGTATTGTGTATTCAAGTGTTATTGACTTGGGCCTGAAACTTACTGAGAATACTTATGTCTTAAATACGTATATACACACATATATACATACATATATATACCCCAGGTTTCCCATGTCAAACTGCATTATTATTGAATATAAATTATTGCAAAGTGCAAATAAGTAATAACTGAAGCAAGCAAAAAAAAGCAGACGTGTAGAGTAAGCGCAGTTCTTAACATCAAATGTAATGGGGACGCTATACATGATGCTGTGCCAAGTAAAAAAAAAAACATTGAAATCATTTTATTTCTTAGATGATCAGTATTTGATATAGGTAAGAATGTTATCAGGATTATATTAAAATTAACTTTTTTCTTTACATAATGTAAAGATTTGCCACAATAGATTCTACCTCTTCAAAATATGACAACAGTTAGACTAGGTTATAGGACTTTCCATATACCATTGGGATTTCCATAGGATATGTAATGAATCTATTTCTGGTAATATCACTTTCATATCTTGTACGTCGTGAAATATATACTATCGTGAAAGTTACTACTACTACTACTTCTTTCTATTTTATAGTAGTATTTTCCTAAAGTTAAAGGTTAACTTGTACATACGAATAGTTGAAAGACCCGCATGTTAATGTGAGCGTGGACTATATGACGAAAACGTTAAGGAGCATGGAAATCCGATCTTAATACTGGTACCCTTACACCTATTACACAACGTGAAGCTAAAATAGAATATTAAAATATTTTATAGATTTGTTGATGTCGTAGGTACAAATTTTCAAAACCATCACGTTATTTTAACGGGCGAAGTCGAGAGTTGGTCGCCAGTAAACAGAAAAAAATAATGAAGATTTAATATTAATCGTAAAGTATAGTTAAGAATATACGTCTTACAAAATTGTACAGATGGCAGTCGTCAGAAATATCTTTGTTGTTGTTGTAATGCTTAATGTTGTTAATAAGTAGCCACGTGTGAAGTTTTCAATATTGTATCATATTTTAAAAGAATCAAAAAAAGACATATAATAAATAATATAATAAATATTCTATGGTAAAAATATTGAAGCTTTGCGAATGCTTTATCATATATACTCGTATTGTCCAGATTTGTTACTTAAAAGTAACACCGTATCTTTGCACACAAAAATGTCACTTAATCTGTATCTAATTGACAATAATGCGTAATAACTTCAAGTAGTTTTCAAATTAACCGATGTCTTTTGGGTTGGGTAATAAAATATTAAATTTATATTAAATTTATATAAACTCATGATATTAGGGATTTACAGCGATAAAATATTTGAGAAATTCTATGACATTCATGTACATTAATCATTCATGTTTACATTCGAACATAAAATCTTAGAGTAAGTTAGAGACTAAGTTGAGATAGTTAACAACCATAAGTAGCTAGGTCTCATCATTAACGACAACTTTAATTGGGCAGAGCATGTAGATAAAGTGTGTAAAAACTTAAGATCAATTTTGGCAAAATTTTCTTTCATAAAAAACAAAATTCCATATTTAACTCGCCTATTACTATTAAATGCACTAGCTGAATCTATCATATCGTATGGACTTAGCAGCTACGGAAGAACATCAAAAACACAATTGAATAAAATTTATCAACTACAAATAAGACTACTCAAAACCGTAGTGACAGACAATATTAAAAAACTATGTAAGGGTAATTATCATAGTCTGTTCTCTCACTGTAAAATCATACCAATACATGACAAAGTTAAATACACACTTCTATTAGAAAACTTTTTTAAATTGAATTTGCAAAAGAGTATTAAGCTTACATTAGTAACCCGCAGTGTGTTGAATGAACGGCTTGTCGTACCCCGTACTAACAATCTATACGGTAGGCGAACCTTAGAATATCTTGTTACAACATTATTGAATAATCTTACTAATGATTTTGAAACGTGAAATAAGTACAAAAATATAAAGGAAAAACTTAAAAAATATTTTTTTAAATAATATTTAATATAATAAAATAAAAAATAATATCTCATAAAGGGAAACGGATCATCTGTATTTAAACTATTTACATGTTATTTCTTTTAAATGCATTATCGCAAAACCGGTTATACGGGCTGACTGGCCGAGCGACCTTTTTATTGCTAACATAATTTGAAAATCTATAATCTTATACCCTCACATATGAGTTATGGAATAAATAAAACAAACAGTAGTTATTGAAAATCTAATGTAGTATATAGTTATAGGTATTATACTTATGTACTAAGTTCCGAGTGCGCTCAATTAATGCCGGTGTACGGAAAAACCCGACAGGATTTTGTTACACCGTAAAAGTAATTGTATTGTATTATATAAATAATGAAATAAATAAATAAAATAAATAAATAAATTGAAATTGGAATTTAATCTTGTTTTTCGGACCAAAGTTTTCTCGGACGGACGCTTGATCCTTTATAGGACTAATCTTGTAAGCAATGACCGCTGCGATCATTTTTCGTTATCATGAATAGTACAATTAAAGTAACGTACTTCTGTAACTTCCAACGTAAAGGGATTTACGTTGGAAGACGATACTTTTGATTAATACCTTCGCAACTTGACACTTTTGTCCATATTTAAGCTATATATTTAATAACATGTGTTTTATTCATCATAAAATTAAAAAAAATCATATGACAAAGTTAAGTTTTAGACACGCACTGGTATAGAGATGATGACGCTGAAAGAGATCTCTGTCGAGTAGTGGCAAGATACATTACGCGTAGAATATGTCTCTTGTCACTTTATCTAGTTGAACCGGAAAAAATTAATCTATCAATTCCTCCGGTAGAATATAGATCACACAATCGTCACATTTACATTCAGACGCTGTCCCACAGCATGATGGATATATGTGATTTGGAATGCCTCGCCATTATACAAACTAAGTCTAATTAACTCAGATCCACTGCAACATATTAAAGCTGTAAGAGCAAAGTTACATTAAATTACTAACTTTACTTTAGCCAAGTGAAATTTATACACTTGATTGGACAAGTAGTCTTCCTTTTTATACTACTATATAACTAGGTATAATTTAAATAATGAGGAAGCCGTACATAAATATTGTATACAAATATAATATAACTTCCGGTCTTGCCGGAAGTATTATGTATTTACAGAAAGGCTGCGTCAACTAAATTTATAATCTGATATGTTTAAATTATTAAAGCTAACTTAATAACACAAGCTTAAATTTCCTATATACATAGGTATATCTGATAGTTGTAGGTTCGATCCCCACTCGGGAAAAGGTTTTAAAAATTATATATCTTTTTACTTGTTGGAGGAAGTTATATGTTTACAATATATTTTTAACACTATATCTTACAATCTGGTTTTAAAATTTTAATGTAATTCTATAAGTTGTATTGGAAATAATTAATTTTTATTAAAAAGTAAACACCATTGAGACAAAATTTATCGTATTTATTGGATATCTATCTATAGTTTGATCTTCATATCCTTTTGTTTTGTTCTGCATTTTATTATTCGTGTATTTGAGGACTTTAAAAAGGAAGTTTTTAAAATATTATTAATATTGAAATAAAATTTTATTTGAAATTTTCAGGTCATTGTCATTTTCACATTATTTACCTCAGTTCTGTTCATAGTTTGTGGATTTGTTTCATGCACGTATGATTGTACTATACGCTTTGAAACATGTTACATAAAAATTTAAAATTGTATAATATATTAAGTCCACAATTTTTGATTAACTTTATAAACGAATAAAAGAAAGCAACATATATTATAAGGACATGTATTTTTGCCTCTCTTTTATATGTTACCTATAAGAGTGCTTCTACGATACCGTTTATATAGTAAAACTTCGTTTGAGAAAAGGCAACTAAATGGCAGTCACGTGTTGTCTTCACAATAACTCAATCTTGCGTTATGGGATATGAAATCCGACGTGGCCAAAAAGTTATGTTGAACCTTCAAAGATGTCACGTAACGAGCTGATTTGTCAAGTTTTTATGACATAAATTTTAAAACGTTGGCGTTAATTCTATATTTAAAAGTTTACAAATTAGTACAACTTTTGGGAGTTTTATAAAAGTCCATACTATTTTTCTTTATATATATATATATATATATATATATATATATATATATATATATATATATATATATATATATATATATATATATATATATATATATATATAGTATATATATATATATATATATATATATATATATATATATATATATATATATATATATATATATATATATATATATATATATATATATATATATATATATATATATATATATATGTATATATATATATATATATATATATATATATATATATATATATATATATATATATATATATATATATATATATATATATATATATATATATATATATATATATATATATATATATATATATATATATATATATATATATATATATATATATATATATATGTATATATATATATATATACATATATATATATATATATATATATATATATATATATATATATATATATATATATATATATATATATATATATTATATATATATATATATATATATATATATATATATATATATATATATATATATATATATATATATATATATATATATATATATATATATATATATATATATATACTTCATAAAATCACACAAAATATAATAATAATAATAATTAATAAATTTTGTGTGTATTAATGAATTCTGTGTCTCTTTAGCTTCGACATGGCGCACCCTAATTCACGACTGGTCTCCACCACTATAAAAATTCTATCGAATGCGTTCCTAGATCAAATTAGTAAGATGGGGTAAAGCTGGGATAAATCTTGCTACATCTGTAAAGAGGCAGTAGGGACAGCTAAACTTATGCTGGTTGGGTATAGGGTACTTTTGGATAGCGGTCAATACTCGCGGTGCCATGACAAAGTACAACAAATCATACGTGAAGCCTTTAGTCTTTCGCTTAGCCGTTAGTAGCAAGAGCACAGAGAAACATTACAACCAGCAAACGTTTAATAGAGTTTGTGAAAGAAGGTTTTTTTTAAAAAACACACAAAAACCTTTCTCAATATTAGATCCAGCTTCTGATTGGACTCTTATGATGGACACGTATGAGAAGCAGTATAAAATCCTTGAGAACATTAGTGTTTCGTCATCCAGACCGGATATTTTTTTTTATTCTCGAAGACTAAAACGCGTAGTTCTGGTAGAACTTACAGTTTCGCGGGAGACAAATATCTCTAAACGTCATAACTTCAAGTTTATCAAATATTTCGAGCTTTTTAACGAACTGACCAGGAATAGGTTTAGAGTAAATTTATATACGGTTGAAGTAGGAGCGAGAGCTATAACAGCGAAATCTCTCTATAAGTTGCTATAAGATCTCGGCTTGTGCAGAATTATTACTAGTATATTTCTTGAACGTACTTCTAAGGCGGCATTAGCAGAATCATTTCGAATTTGATTAGATAGTAGGAGGAGCACGGACAGCGAAGGTGAGCGTTAATGCATTTTAAAGGGGCTTTAAGCCTACTCTTGGGTCGCAAGTCCAGAGAGTGATTCCATGAAATGCTATCAGTTTCTTCTCCTTTCTTTAACGAATTCTAAAGATGATGTCGTTAGAATTCGTTAAAGTAAAGAAATTTTATATTTCATATTATTATTGATTATATACAATTCACTTTTTTACGACCTTTGGTCACAATTCATAAAGTATATTCCTTAGTTGTATGAGTGTTTATTAATTACCATTTTTTAATTTATTACAATTTCTTACAAGTAAATTTAATAGCGTTTTGCTTTTTTACTGGACAGGAAGATTTGATAAAAAATTATGTTATTTTTGAAGTCACACATTTTATTTAAAACAAAATATAAATACTTGCTTTACTTGCAAGATGCTTTCGTAAGTGTCTACATTCGGTAATGAAAATGGAATTTATTTATATATAAATGTTTTGTATTAAATTGATTCGAATATGTGGTATTATATGAAATTTGCGTTGGTATAAATTACAACATGTATACTGAATAAATTACAAGAATATTTAAATAAAGCAAATAGGAATAACTTTGAATACAACAATCGGATATTACTCGATCTTTCAAAATTTAGCAAATCAATTCATCTTTTCAGTTCAACCTCTTTTGATTCTCTAAAAGCTGATTATAACATGTCAGTAAGTTACCTCTAGTGCTTGTAAAGTTATAAGTACGTAATATTCCGAAAGCTACGTGCGAGATTTGATACCAACTTTGAACGTTATCTAACATCAACGGAAAGTTTTAATGAAGATGTGTTAGTGAAAAATACCCCAAAGTGTAAATAGATGCAACTTATGTTCGAAAAAACTTTTGTTTGAAAGTTACATTTTCAAAATTATTTATTGGAGATATCAGTTTAATAATTATTTTTAAAACGCATAGATTGTTACTATGATTTTTTTTAACTAGAATGATTTGAATCTACAGTTACGTGGTTGAGGGATTGTGACACAGTGGATCACGTTTGACTGTAATTGCGATGGTTTTAAGTTCGATTACCACTCGGAGAAATAGACTATTTTTTTGAGTCGCCACTCAACTCAGAATGATTAGGGGCGGAAATCGTCTTGCATAAATTGCGGCATCTTCTTGCATACCATTTTATATGCTATGCTATATGCATTATAAAAACAATGTTGTAGTATGTTATCATATGACGTGTAAGAGGTAGAAGAAGATATGTAAGAATAAAGTTATAAACATATTTAAAAGTCAGAAAATATTTTTATAAACATTTCAATCAAATTCGGAGGCATGTGATTTTAAGAATGAATTAATTAATTCCTTATATTAAACCTTTGAAGTTTCTCTGAAGAAATCTCAGAAATTTTAACGGAAAAAGGGGATAAAATTATTTTTAATCGAGACAAAATAAGTTACGTGCTCTAGCATTGTATAGTATCTTATAGTATTCGTTACTTCTTTATATGGTTAATTTAAAATGGATGTATCCTGCGTAAAATAAGGTGTATCACAATTTGTACACATTAAAAAGTATACATTTTTAGTTGTAAGAATTCCAAAAGGAATTTAACTTCCTAAAATTTTTATGTTAGAAGTGTTAAAAATCAATTTTTTTAAGTATTTTTTTATTGACTACAGTTTTACCAAATTTATATACGTTTTCTTGTCAATTAAAAAAATAAAAGAAACAAAAGCTAAAGTAAATATTGGGCTAAATTTCGAATAACAAAATTTTACATTTATCTACAACAGCGCCTCAAGTATATTGATATATCAATCATATCATTCATGATATATTGAAGCACGGAATAACATTAAATAGCTAACTTATTGACTAACGTATAATAATAGAAAACAGAAATATTCTAAGTTACCATTGTAAAAAGGCATATATTCTAAGAAAGTAAAGGTCAAAAAGTCGGATTAGAAATAGTAACATCCGAATTTAAAATAAACTAAAATAGTAATATTATTGAGCTATTAATTCACACCAGGCTATTGTCGGACAAATTACGAGTCCAGCCTAGAACATGCAACGTTTCATAACGTTTTTTTAACATTACAATAATAAGCATACAAAATAAAGCATATTTATTGTCAATAAAAAATTATCTATATAAATAATTTTATATCACAATTCACAATATTGTAAATAAGATGAAAATTTTATACATACATAATATTATTAAGCTTTCACGTTAAAAAATAACATTTTAAAAATAGTAGCATAATAAAAAGTAGTGAAATAATACACACCATATATAAATATAATATTTTTTAATTTATTAATTATGTAAGCTTAAAATATATTTATTTTATTAATTACTGAATTATAATTGAAACCCAGAAATATATTTGTATATTTTTTTGCATTAAAATTGGTAGAAAAACAAAATGGAGAAAGGATACAAAAGGAGTTTGTTCGAAAAATTTTTTCTTTAGTCTACTCATCGCCATGTGAAGCGTCCGAAACGTTGTTCATGTTGATATATTTATAATTTTTAAATTTAAAGCATTTATATTATTTACTTCACAATAATAGTGGTCCGAGTATTAAATACATATGATATAAGTAATTTATCATAGATTATATTTTATATATTAGGTTACAATAAGTGCAGTAATCATAATAAAATATTATTTTTGTAGCACATATTTATAATAAACTGTTATTAAAAATTAGTTTTGAATATGTTTTTCTTACCTTTCAAAGAATTTGAAAATATATTGTTGTAGGATATTTTATATACAAGTAGTTTTTTTGTTTCTTGTCTTTGTTTTCTATATTTTCTTCAGTTGTTACCGGCGAATTCGTTATTAATTGGCCGTAGCTATTGTGAGTTTATTATGAAAAAAATATCAAATTGTAAATAAACTGTGAATAAAATATTGGACAAATCTGTATAAATCTGTCGGTTAAATAGAATTACGAATTGTCAACATTACAATTACTAACAATTTATGTACTGTTCTTTTGACATTTAAATAAAGCGATAAAGATACAAAAAAAGAAATAAAAAAGACAGATAACCCGTTAATATATCGTATTTAGGTAAAAACGGAACCTTTATAGACTCACTTCGTTGTCCATCTGTTAGTCTGTCTGTCTGCTTGTAGGTGTTGGCGTTTTTCAAAACCATTTACTCAAAATAACAAGAAGCAATCAAGCTTAATATCTAGCAAATATTCTAGTTATTAAATTGTTGAAGCACAAAAAAAAATATTCTGGTCGTGTAAATTTATTACACGACACCTTATGGGATAAAAGGCATTTGGTTCAATTCAAGAACGAAGGCACGAACTAAAAAGAAATGTGCAGGACGTTTCGAGCCTGCGTAAATCACTAAGTAAAAAGTGGTGTTACGATAAATAATGTCACCAGTTTAATAGTGTCACCATTACTTTTTGAGAATCTAGTATTATATATCTTAATGTTGTCTTTAGAAAGTGTTTTACTGACTGCCGATATTGTGATTATTAAGGAAATAAGGTCAAATTGATTGGTTGGTTGGCTGTGAAGAAACTAGATATCATCGGGAGCGCGAGCCCATTATTCCAATTCGCTCTTTATAGAGCCCAGATTCCGCTTTATATGATATGTTCCCTGAACTCTGGTCTAATACACCCCACACCCCACTTGGATACTTGAAACTCTACTACTGTGCAGCTCTGTTGGAACGTTTTACCGTGTACCACACTACTATGGAATGGCCTCCCGGCAGCGGTGTTTTCAGGTAAATATAGTATGGGAATTTTCAAAATGCACGTCTATCTCCAGTAACATATCAGAGATCATCCAGATCGTGAACCAACGGAATTATGAACGTAGATGATGATTATCGTTCCATCAAGTCACTTAAGCCTTTTTTTTTATAGAGTCACGCCTAATCCCGCTCATAGCAGAGTAGACAGAGGGAATCACAGGAAACTTGGGAACCTAGTGTTAAGACACTTCGTTCCACCGTTTCGAAGCATTGGCGAAATTCAACGTTGCTCATGCCTAGTTACCAGGGTGAAAAAAAAATGGAAAAAACATCCATTTTGTCCGTGTGGAAATCGAACCCACAAATCATCCCGCTTACGCCGCTTACGACGTTTCAGCGCCACGATGGTACTCACAGTATGCCTTGTCTCAACCACATAATATCGATGCAGAACGGGTATAAATTCAACGACAATTTACTCGCAATCAAGTATTTTAGTGTTATTACACAAACTTTGCATATTAGTTAATCTGAAGTCAGGAACGGAGCACAACTTTGAACAAATTTCATTTCCAGGAAATGTTCGGATTTGACTTGGGTAAATAAATCTAAACTGTTGAGGAATTTGATTGCAGTACGAATAATTATCTAATAAAATCTGAATGTACGCTCAATAAATAAAATGATAGGTAGAATAAGTTACTATCATTTCCCTCTATCGATTAAAAAAAATACGTTGAGTTCTTGGCTGTCTTTTTACTTTAGAACGGAAGAAAAATATCTAATACGCATTTACACATTGGGATCAGTGCACAGAAAGGCGGATATTTTTTTAAAATAATTAACAAAATCAAATGAAATTTAAAGATTTTCATTTCTTGAAATTTTGTCTAGTAGCTCTTGTATATATATACATATTTAGGTGAAGTTATACATTAGGTCATAACAAAACTCTAAAATTATTCTAATAAATTACGCTATTTTGAAAGTCATTGTGTATTTTAAGCTTCATTCTACGTATCCAAATGTTTATATTAGCAGACTACTACACAATTTTAGCATACTGGTATTAGATGATGAAACATAAACCGAAAGTATCGGCTATAAAGTTAGATTTAAGTTTATTTAGGACAACTATCTACACTTACCCTCGTAAAATTGTATAAATTTAGTTTCATTCCCAGAATATATTCTTTCATGTTATTCTTCGCTCATAGTAGGTTTAGAAGACGTAACGCAGTCTCCGGATAATTTGTCTCTGTTTTATAGTCAAGTTAAAGACCTTGCATGTTAACTAGCAGCATTTAGCGTTCAGGGTTATTATGTAGGATAAATTTATCACAACCTAAATATTATATATTAAATATGATTTACTTACATTAACACATAACTTGCTTCTCTTCAATAATTTTCTCTATTCTAATTACTACTTTATATCTTTCTTTTTTGCATAGTGTATTAAAACCTATAACTTACTCCTACAATTTAACGACAGCGGGATTTGAAATCACGGAATCGAATGGAGGCTTTGACAACTAAGCCATGCATTTTCCATCGCTCTTCAATAAAATTCCTTCATGCTTTTTACAACATAACATATTACAATAAATAAATCGATATGCGCGTCCAATTCAATATTTTTTGTATGTTAATTAAATTTATAATATTATATACTATCTAGTTACAACATGCAGTTACCGTACATTCTCCTATGCGTATTCTCTATTCAACGTGACATTGGCGAGGTGAATTGTGCTCAACAGATACGCTCGAAACGCCATAAATAAGGAGATGAAGAACAAAATGTTTGTCATAGAAGCAAAAACAAACAAATCATGTTTTCATTAAAACGTGTTATGCTTGTAGACGTAGCATGTATAAAAAAAGTAGATATTTATTACTTACAGTTACAATAAAAAGCAATTCAGAAAATATAATAAAATTACAAAAAATCTATCCTTATAAAGATAAATCCTTTTAAGGTAAAAATAAATGTAAATTTTTGTGTATATATTTCTATATTTAAACCTAAATATACTATAATATAATCAAATTATCAAATAGTAGAAATAAATTAATCTTAATAATAGTTACAAACGTAATACTACGTACTACTGAGGACTGTCGTGGCGCAGAGGCGTAAGCGTCTGCCTGTAAACGTGACGGTTTGACGGTTCGATTCCCACACAGGGAAGATGGATTTTTCTATTTCCATTTTCTTCGCTCTGGAAACTAGACAAGGCGCTGTGCAACAGCAACTAAGCAACAGAGTGTCTTAACACTAGGTTCATATGGTTCCTGCTGTTCCCTCTGCCTATCCGGCAATATGAGGGATAAAGCCTGAAGCTAAAAAAACGTAATACTGATTATACTGTTATTACAACGTATAGCACAAATTATAATTTCATCAATATTTAATTCACAAATTTATATTAACAAAATGAATTATTTTGTGTTTCTAATCCATATTATTCAGAAAATGAGCTAGACAATGGAATCAAAACAAAATAAAATTATAAAGGAAAAGTTTCAAAATCAAATTCAAAAGCAAATATTGACAAATTATTATCAGTCAACCAACCTTCTAATATTTATGTACATATGTTAAAAAAGACAACGTTACAGACAGAAACTAGGTTAATGACTGCAGTATTTATTGAAAAAAATAATAATTTACCTGACATTTTTTCTTAGAACTAAGAATTAATACGGTTTGTCGAGCACTTCATTCTTTATTAATTCCTTTAGATTACTTATAGCTCGAGCTAGATGCAATCGACATGTCGCCTCGCACATCAAGTGTGAAGCTAAGTGGATCTCATAGTGGCGGTGAGTTCGAATTAATAATTTACAGAAAATTCTTGAGAAATTGTTGAAATATATTCTTTCACAATTTAAATATAGAAAATTCTTTTATTACAAAATTTAAATTTAAGCTATACATTACATTATTATATATGTAATACTATTGTGACACTTGCGCCTATTAATTTTAATTAAACCCTCATACGTCGTGTAGAATTTAGCATATAAAGAATAATACACCAAAAAAACGAATATGTCCTAGAGCTAGGCAAGATGGCTTCTCTACAGTTTATATGAGAAAGCAGAGCTTCCCAATTAATATTTATATATATTTATTATTCATATATATTTAATATTTATATATATCTAATGTTTATATAGCTGAAAATAAAAGGGAAATCAATAATTTTTTATTAACTTTTCTTCCCCAGTTTCTTTACCTTCTCATATCTAGTCTTAAACAACGGGTGCAAAGCCGCACATAATATCTATTATAAAATAATCACTAATAATTAACTCATCAAGTGTCTCAAAGGAGACATTGAGGTACAGAATCGTTTATTTAATTCAGCCAAATTCGTTCAGGGCTCCCGAGGATAATAACATGAACAATCGTTTTGTAGGAGGAGGTTACTCTGGCTCGGTTTTTAGACGCCTCGTAAAAAATGTATACGACCTCCTTATTGTTACTTATTTGTATTGGTACATTTTTGTTGGTTTATTCACAATAAAGGTTTATTATGAAAATGATTAATGCTTTTCCACCACGTACCTCCATATATTACATTTAATTAAACTACCATATATTAAAATGTGTGGTTTTAGACTTTAAAAATTATCTTATTATTAATAATAACAATGTTTTTATATATTATTTTAAATAAAGCTTAGTGGATAGCCATTTGCAAAGAAAATATGCATGATTTTAGAATAAAATATTCAGTGTTAAAAATTGTTGTCGTTAGTAAAATACGTCGTTTTTTGTCGAATTTACACACAAAGACATTTTATTTTGGTTAAAATGTTTGTTTCATTTCAATACTTGCAACCAATAATAGCTATTGGTTTAATCATAATTGAATTATAGTTTAATAGAAATCGTCATTATAATGCATCCGGCCCAGTTAAACTTATCATCCTTACTGGTCTTGTATATATGGAGATAGTCGGAGAGAACCCAGTGTCAAGAGTCTTTGTCTAATATGTAGTTACACAATCTGTGTATATGACAAAATATAAGACGGTGTGATAGAAAGGTTATATGTTTCATGAAAGGACAACAGAAAAGCATACGAGGGTCAAACTGAAAGTTTTTAGAACTGGCAACTTAAAAGCATTATATTAAAAAAATAAGTTTAAATTTTGAAAATAGAACTCTTTACCAATAATATTAGTATACATTTCATTTGTCATTTGTTTTGCGTTTTGGCGGCAAATTGAAAATTGTATGTGTACGTCAGAATGAATTTAAGCCGAAAAAATTTTCGTGCAATGATTTTTTATGACTTTCGATGTCATATAAGTTAACAAGAAAGTTATGATAGACTTCGATTGACTTTTCACGATGAAGCCCCATCTCGTGCCACAGTTTACAACTGGTTTAATGAATTCAAACGTGGTCGAACTAATCTCACCGGTGATTTGCGTGAGGGACGGCCTTCTACAGCGACGACTGAAGATAATATCAGTGTTGTGCGGCGTATGATAGAGACTGACAAAAGAGTGACAAGTCTAGGCATAGGTATGAGTCAAGTGCACAAAATCCTCCATGAACATTTAGCGGTCAGGAAGCTTTGTGCCCGCTGGATACCGCATAATTTGACTGAGGCTCAAAAACTCCGCCGTGTTGATTGGTGCCGAGAAATGATCCAAAAATTTAACGGAGGTGACTCAAATGCTGTGTTCTACATACTAACGGGTGACGAAAGCCGGATTTACTGTTATGATCCGGAAACCAAAAGATAGTCTGCTCAGTGGGTGTTTCCTTTCGAAGAGTTGCCAACTAAAGTGAAGAGAGGTCGAAGTGTTGGAAAAAAGATGGTGGCCTCGTTCTTCGGAAAGACAGGTCATTACGCAACAGTTGTCTTAGAGAATCAGAAAACTGTTAATGCAGAGTGGTACACTAACAACTGTTTGCCACTTGTCTTGGAAAAAGTTCGAGAGAAACGACCTCGCAGCAGGATCCTCCTTCATCACGACAATGCCTCGTCGCACACCGCCAGGCAAACGACGTGGAATTACTGGGTCACCCGCCGTATAGCCCAGACCTCGCACCCTGCGATTTTTATTTATTCCCGAAAATAAAAGAAAAACTTCGAGGAAAACATTTTATGGACGCCGAAGAAGCAGTGGCTGCGTTTCAAAACGCCAAGAGACCCCTAAGGCCGAGTGGGAAAGGTGCTTTTCTCAATGGTTCCATCGAATGCAGCGATGTATTGATGTAAATGGACGCTATTTTGAAAAGTTATAATAAAACTAATAACTTGCTAGAATGCTTAGTTTTTGATTTTCTAAGAACTTTCAGTTTGACCCTCGTATTATTTCCGGTAATAGAATTAACAGTGTTTTGTTTGCGTCAATAAAACGATATGTCACGTTTGTCTGTACACAATACAGTGCTGGCACTGACGTTGTTTTACGTTGTAACCAACGTAGGTATTGCCATGTGTAATTTTGTTGTTTACGGGAGATAACAATTTATAAATTCTGTAATCAGTATATTGACATCAAAGTGTCAACTATAGTCGAGGATGGTCATGTAGGAGTGTCTGAAATTACTGATATGAAGAAATTGATAAAGATGGATGTATTTATAAAGATATGCGCGTACCGTATAAATTTGTATTATGTATTAAAGTTATTTGGATATTTACTACTTCTTTTTACGTTTACTTTCTGTTTTATTTTAGTTCAAGTATTTATTTATTGAAAGTTGTTGTTATAAGAGTCTAATGGATCTTATAACAACAACAATAATAATAATTTAGTATGCAGTTATTAGCAGTAAGAAGATTTACGCTCTATTTTATTACAAATTGTGTAAAAATGTCAACATTCATTTGATTTTTCGTTATTTATACTGTAAAGATTGATCTACAATGTATTTAGAAGATTTTTAACTATTTTCTTATATGTGGTTATTTATATGTACTGAACGCTGAAAGAAAATTCCGAGTTGTTTCAAATTGAAAATTTCTTTCAAGTAATAACTAGGATTTCCGAGCGAGATAAAACTATTCACTAGCAAACTTTACTTTGTAGACTCAGTGGAAATCGTTAAAACGTCCTCTTTATTCATACATTAGGTTAGAAAATGTCATGAATTCTAGTGAATGCAAAGAAAATTGCTGTTTAAGCGGTACGATCAACTTGAACGGCAAATAGAAAGTTTTTGAAAAAGGTTAAGGTTATTTAATTGAAATATTGAGGCTATTTGAATATTTTTTTTTTAATTTTTTCATTATGGCCCAGTAAGACAGTCTTAGAATTTTAATGTGGCGATTCTTGGTTTGATATCCATGAAGGGAATAAGTAAACCTGATTCCTGATTTGACAATACAATGTATATATTCACAGTATAAAGATGAAAAACGAAAATAATTTCATAATTCTTTAATATAAAGTTAAAACTGTAACAAATTGTACAAAATGCAACATTGTATATGAGCGGTCGAGTTCGAGGGACATCCATGTGTCAATGTTCTGGTACAATTTAATATTTATAAATAAGCAGCCACGAGTGAGTTTTTTGTTTCCACTTTCAAAGTTTCAGTTTTGCATGTGTATGAAAATAAAATAGGTATAATAAGTTATTATATGGTTAACTTTATAATGTGATTTTTTTTAATTATCTACCTGTTATTGTCTAGTTTTGATGTTAAAAGTAGAGACGTATAATTACCAAAAATATCACTTAATCTTTAATTGGCACTAAAAGGGCACATTCTATATAATCCCATAAAAGGACGTATTTACGTAACATTACGTTATTAGGAAAATTCCATCAAACTCCTGTATATTGAAATTAGAAATTAATCTGGTTTTTTGGATTGGCGCTTCCAGGAGGACGCTTGATCCTTTATAAAATTAGCCTTTTAAGCTCTAAGCTCTAATTTCCATTATATTGAATAATATAATTCTAATCCCCTTTGGTATGGAAATAATAACTTTGGGTTAATATGTACGCAATAAACTTTTTCATTTATTCTTAAACCACATTATTTTTCCCTAGTCTTTTACAATTTGAAATTGAGCATTTATTTTTTTAGACTTTGCTGTCGTACCAGAGAGCAAATGTATTAGAAGTTATATTTCGAAATCATTATCTACACGTTTGGTGGCAAAACTCATCACTTTAAGTTGTTGAAGTATTAAAATTATTGCATCTTTATTTAAACAGTGTCCAACTGCTCAACGGATATATGTAATTTAGATATGTCGAATGTATACAATATAAGCTTAATTTCCTCAGATTAATTGCAACATATTAAAGCTGTAAAGTAAAACTACATTAAATGACTAACATTGGTTTACAAAATGAAACGGTGGTCTTTCTACTTTCATGAAAGTAAATTTATGTTTATGTAATGAGGAAAACGGACATCAACTTCCGGTGTTACCGGAAGTATTGTGTATTTACAGAAATAATTTATGAATGAATTTTAGATTTTGATAACTTCGAAATATTAAAGTGTAATATGTCCATTTAGCTTATATATTGTAGGTTCGATTCTCACTGGGAAGAAGGAGCATATTCAAAAATTATTTGATATTTTCATCTGTCGAAAGAATTTCAAAGCTATTATCGAATATATTCCCACTCGAGGCAGATAGATTTTTCTATTTCTTCGCTCTGACCACTAGGCAAAGCGCGGCGTTGAGTTCCGCCACTCACCTAACTAAGCAACGAGTGTCTTAATACTAGGTTCGTATGGTTCCTGCAGTTCCCTCTGCCTACCCTGACATGTGCGGGATAAAGCGTGAAGCTATAAAAAAAAAAGTCACATTTAGCTCCCATTATAACATATACGAGTGCCCATATATGCAGTTTGTTATTCTGTGCACAGTTTTATAAGATTATTGGTTTGCAATATTTTCTATAAATATCTTATACGATAACGTAGCATATTCAGCTCCATTTATAATGTGAATTTACGAACAACTTTCAAATGCATACAAGATAATGAATTGTAAATTAAAGAGCTGTAGAACATAAAATTATCCAAATAAAACTTTATCTAGCAACACGAGGTGCGTACGAGCGGGTGTAAGGCAAGGGTTTTTTCTCTCTCCCCTCCTCTTTCTTGTCGTTCTCGATGGCATCGTGCGTTTAATGTACCAGCATTAAGATATAGTGCTGGTACATTTACGCATGATGCTGCGGCATAGAATGGGGACTTTCGGGCACCTTAGAAGATTTGGATTATAATAAGTCATCACCTATGTCAGCTAAGTCACACGCGCCGACATGCAGGCCAAACTGTACGACCTACGTGGAGAAGCAATGGAGATGGGGCTAAAAATTAACACTCGGAAGACCCAGGAGATGAGGTTCAGAGCGACTAGCTCTCTATCGCTGCACATCGGCACAGAGGTTGTGGAAAGGGTCCGCAAGTTTACCTACCTCGGGAGAGCCGTGACTGAAGCTGGAGGGACCGAAGAGGATATGACCTCGAAAATCGCCAAGGGAAGAGCAACCTTCGCACAGCTGCGCCCCATATGGCAACCCGAAAATTGACCAGGAGAGTTAAGGTCAAAATATTCCAGTTCAATGCTAAAACCGTTTTTATATAAGGGTGCGAAACCTAGAAGGTCACAAAAGACATCTCACGCCAACTCCAAGTCTTCATTAACCGTTGCCTTCACCGCGTTCTCGGCATTTACTGGCCCGAGAAATTTCCAACATAAAACTCAGGGAACGCTGCGGCGAAACTCCGATCGACAAACAAATCAAACATTACAGGTGGGGGTGGATTAGCCATACGCTCCGAAGAGATCCAAATCACATTCCTAGGCAAGTCCTAGACTGGAATCTCCAAGGCAACTGTAAACGTAGCCGCCCTAAATAGAGCTGGCGTCGGACGGTCGATGCAGAGGTTGCAAACATAGGGAGGACCTGGAGTGAAGTGAAGCGCGATGCTCAAAACCGGACGGGATGGCGACACACTGTGGATGCCCTCTGCCCCATCTAGGGGACTTAGGACCTTAAGTCATATCAACCGACAACAAATAGACGATATTTTGTGTTCCTTGTATAGTTGTCATAGGCAACATTTATCAAACCATTGTTTTTGATCAATATCAAGTCAAATAACTTTTTCTTGTTAATGTCACTGTCGCTTCGTTCCGCCCCTTCCCGGTAGAAGTGGTCGGTAAATCATAATTGACGTAGGTCGAATGTCGAATGAACAAACATCGTGTATGTCTATAAATAGTAATGAGTTCGTTCCTAACACGCCTTTGTCACTAGTTGTTTGTAAACTGAATATAGTATGTTTTTAATAGCGTTGCCTTTTTCCGTTGATATTTGTGCTTTATGTAGAGATTATAATTTACTAGTGTTTAATTAAACGTTCCTAAGACACATATACAATGTGTATACATTTAATTACTCGTCTTGACAACGACAAGTGCGGCGTTGAGTTCCGCCACTCAATACACATGTCTTTCTGATTTTCTCTATCTCTTCTGCTATATTACGTGAAATAATAAAACAATAGCCGTATATATACAAAAAGTATATAAATATTTCCACTAAGGATATTAGATACCGTCGTAGATGTAATCAAAAGTAAGTGATGAAGCGAAACACATATACCAGAGGGGTCTTGGTTAGTTACAATGATGTGTTTATAATTCCGTATGTATAAAAATTTTACTCAATTTTGACGGACATTCCATTGACATTTTAATATATAATATTTATTTGTTTAATCTAGAACATGTAGAACTAAAATAAATCGGCTAAACAAAAACTAATAACAAAATATGTTTAAGTACAAAATACATAATTTTTATTATTGCATATAACTATACATACATATACATAACTATTGAGCGTATTGAGAAGATTTTGTTGTCATACAAAAATTTGAAATGTGTAATTCAATCTTGTGAATTTTAATGAAAAAGTACAGCACCCGTATAGTAGTAAAGAACGTAATGTCCACGCCAACAATGTGGCTGGTATCCACCGTCGCGTCACGCCTCTGCGCCACAATGGTCATCTTATATCAATTATGCCTATAAATATTGACTAAACGACGATTAAACACTTTTGATTTTACTTTTTGCTATTTGTTTTGCAAATTATACTCTGACCATAGTGTTGACATTTTACGATAAAACGGAGGTGAAATTCGTATGCAGATTGTCTCTTTATTCGTATTCAAGACACGTTCGTGTGTGAATCTAGTTATGACACAAGCGATTTATGGCGATTATAGAAAGATGGCGTTTTTTAATATTATTTTTGCCGTCATTTCTAATGGAATATCATTAACTTTTTTAAATGTTCATATATATTATTAATATGTTGACAAATTAGTATGATAACTATATTTCTTCAACGTTCACTACTGTTCGTTGCTCGTTCGTTCGTTGCAATATATGGGTATATATGAATAGGTAATATTTTTTTACACATACATACATACATAGCTTCACGCTCTATCCCTAAATTTAATTACTTTCTTAACTATATTAGTTTGTAATTGAGATTGGAAATATATTGAATTTTCTCTCTATAAAAATATCAAGTTTTAAGACCCCTTAGTGTATTACACCGTCTATCTTCAAGCTAATGAACGTGGTCACAAATCGTCACAAATTCCCTTGAGAGACATTTGTGAGTGATATATTTGTATGCCTCTTCAAATTATTAGGTTTACTTTGGAGTTATTTAAAGTATCTATGACCAATATAAAATGTTAACATTTTGTTAATTAAAATTATTTAATCAGGTTTTTGGTCGATATTTTACGATTTTGTATTCTATAATAAGTATTAGACTTTCTTGACTTTCAAAATGTTTCATCAACTTCATACTTTTTGGTAGCAAATTTCGTACGAAAGATTCTGTTAGAAAACAAAAAAATATTATTAACTTCCGTCCATCAGCACGTTTGAAGATAAGCAAGCAAGTACTCTCATCCTCGTCCTTCCTTCGTTTTTATACTAATTAAGGCCTACTTATTTTTAGAGTGGCAATTGCTCACAAGCCAATTTATTTTTAGCCTTCATCCACTCCATATTTCGTCTCATAAAAATTAATCATACAATTCAGTATATGCGTTTAATTCTTCCATATTTTTAATTAAACTGTTATAATAAATAAAAAAAGTCTTATAGAACGTTTTATGTATACTTTAGTTAACACGCTCTTTAGGCTTATAGAACGTTCGATAAATGTTTGTATTCATAAACGCTCTATAAGCCTTCTATAACTAAAGTGTCACTAATTTGATTTATACGTTCACAATGATGCCACTATACTGAAGTCGGTCGACTTGTTGCCGAAAATACCAGTAAATCCACAGATGATAAGTGACAAACACATTGACATAGTATGAACACAGATATTATTACGTACAAAAATATATTGTTGGATCTGGCTTGACATTTACCGGCTTCATTTACGTCGTTGTTATCACAAAAACACGAATGTTTATTTTATTTTAGTTTATAAACTTACTTAATTTTTAAAAAATTAAGTCAAAAGAAGTAAAACGACAAAGAATTGAAAATTGTTTAGACGTGGACAAGTATTACCTATGTTCTGTGCACTTTTCTTATGTAGAATTTATTATTAATAAACTTGTTAATAACTAAATATAGTTAATAAATAAACTTGTTAATAACTAAATATAGTTAATGAACAAAATGTCAATTGTTATATTGGTTTGTTTACGAAACTGAAATTGACACTCTTGATGACAAGCGACTCGACGACGTCATATCAATGCTCATATTAGTATGAACTATAATCAGCTGTTATATGAATCGGCCATCTTTGGACGTTAAAACACTCTTATAGTAGGGTTCTCGGTTCTATAACTTTATGATAGGGTTATAGAACTGATTGGCACTAAAATGCTGTTATGAATAACGTTTTTTGACAACTGTACTATATCGAGTCTTTAAGCGTGCTATAACTTTTTATGAATAAGGCCGTATATTAGACAAAGGTTTTGGTATTTGAAGGAGACGAGGAAAGGACAAAATGCAAGATTTTTATAAATGAAAAATTATTAGAATAAGTAAATGAAGTACTTGGGAAGTATGTTAAAAATAGTTGGAAAATACAAAATGGTATGATGATAAGATGGTATACTAACAAGGATATCACAGGGACAAAGAAGAACGTGCTCAGATGATTTAGGCACGTCGTAAAATGAGTAATGAAAGAATGTTAGAAAAGATATACATACAAAGCAAAAGTAAAGCGCAGCGTTGAGTTCCACCACTCAACACGCAATGCCTGGAAAAAGACGGAAAGCGGGGACGGAGAAAGCAGGGACTAAGCAACGGAGTGTCTTAACACTAGGTTCCTACGGTCCATGTAGTTCCCTCTGCCTACCCTGCCAAGTGGTAAGGGAGATAAGTGGAGTGGTAAGGGGAAGACCTCAGTTCACTTTCGAAAACACAGTATCGAATTCGCGACCGGAGCGTTTGGCGCACCATTCTCTCTAACTACCCTGCTAGGGATAAAGCGTAAAGCTATATACGTATGTATGTATGTTTTATGTATGTAATTTTGTCTTCCATATACATAATAGACAAAATATCTGCTAAGTATACATGGGTAATCCTTAGTGGTTTTGATTATATACATATCCCTTGCAAAACTACTTATGATCACAATACATAAGAATTTACATACTTAGCTGCTTGATCTTGAAAGGTAAATATAAATTTTAAGAAAAAAATTGAAATGAAGACTAGAACATTAAGAGATTTGTTAAAAAATACGTTATTTTTTGCCTTGAATATGTAAGATTTATTCAAAAAGTGGTTCTACACTAAGCATTAACCTGAATATATAAATGTATATCTAATATATTTATTATATATAAAATATGTATGAATATCTATTTGTATGTATGTATGTTTGTATGTATGTATGTATAATATTTATTACGTTACTATTAAATTGATTCCACAACACTTAAGCATGTCATAAAATTTACGCCGGCCTATCTGTATGTTTTGTATTTTATAATATAAAATATAATAAGTACTACTATTGTTATTTTATCAGTAACATATCATATTTTAATAATATTAAAATATAATATATTACTGATAAAATTAGAATAGTACATTAATAAAGGAAACTCATATAACTTTGAATATAACAATCGGTAATTACTCGATCTTTCAATATCTATCAAAAGTCTTCAATATTTGAGTTCAATTACTTTTGAACCTTTAAATCAACTAAAAGCTCATTATAACATGTCGGTTAGTTGCCTCTAGTGTATGTAAGTTATAAGTACATAATTTCGAAAGCTACCTGCGAGATTGCCAACTTTGAACACGACATCACGTGAAAGTTTTAATGAAGATGTGTTAGTGAAAAATAACCTAAAACGTAGGTAACAGATAATTCACAACAATTCAGGTTTGAAATTTCAATAATATTTATATGTTATGGTGACTATTAGGGATATACTTATATATTTTAAGGACTGGGGTTCTATTCCTGCTTGGGGAAGATGAATTTTTCTATTTACATTGTTCCGGCACACAATGCCTCGAAAAAAGCGGAAAGCAGAAACGTTACCCGTTTCTAGCAGGGACTAAGCAAATGCTTACTATATTTTTTACAACGATTGGATGCTGTCTGACTGTAAACTTGACAGTTGTGATTCACCTTTTGGAGAAATACACCAATTTAATTAAATTTTATTTAAATGAAAATTTAAAGAAGACAAAGCAAAAATAAAGTGGCAATAGCTAACCTAATCAGAAGTGTATCTGTCATTTTTGCTGAAAGGTAAATGCTTAATTTTTTTAAATGGTTTAATTTAGCTCACTCCGTTTATATTTTTGAGTTAGTAATTTAGTAATTGAAATTTAACCCTCTTCCCTTTATCCGATTGATCTGAAATTTGGTATACGCCTTTGATTCTAGTGACAATACAATACAAATCAATGTATATATTGTCTTTTTTTTTGTTTCTTAATTTAAAGGGTTTTGTCGCTAATGCAATCATGTCGCCCTGGTAATGTTTTCAGAAAATTTAATTGCCTCTAACTATTGCTAATTTATAAAGCATTCTAGCTTTCTCAGAAAGAGGAAAGGCAAGTACACTATTGCAATAGCCTATTTCATAAAATTTAAATGCATATTTACTTCTGAGAGCTTCGTTACGAACACATTCCATCAATAAATGGTAGACATCATCAGCAGAATCTTGTCTACAAAAGTCACAATGTGTATGTTTCAAATTTGTATATTTCAAAAATTACATGTTTTGTCTTAGGCATATACATAAATATATAGAGCATTTTTAGGAATTTATGGCACCATAGATATTTTCCGAAAGTGTGTAGGTTAGTAGTTCTTTATTTTGAAAATATAACAATGTATACATGTTGGTAAACATGACTGTATCTATTAAAATATTTTTTAGCTTTTACTACATTTATCTGCAATATAAAACCATTTATATTATAGTTTTTTTTTCACTTTTTTATTTCTCTTTGATATACTGCACGTCGCCCATATACTCTATATTTTATGAATTTTATAATTATACACGAAATGTTTAAATATCAACTCAATTCATGTGTGGAAGAAAGATACACTTAACAAATTCGTTTAATCTCTAAACTGTTGTACAGACGTGTTAAGCCTGTTTGTTTAGATAGGATACTTTTAAACCCCCAACTTAATATTGATAACATTAGGTACAATATAATGTACTATAATTATATTAATAATAACATATACTAATTGACTAAGAATCATATTAATAACCAAATTCGTAATATTATCATTGCCTACTTTGCAAGCCGTATACTAATGACGAACGAGTATAAATACAGATAGCAAATATTTTAGTATTATTACAAAAACTTTGCATATTAATTAATCTAAAGCTAAGATTGGAGCAAAGCTTCAAACCAATTTCGTTTGTATGAAATGTTCGCGTATAACTTAAGGTAAATAAATCTAAACTGTTGGTAATTGAAATACTCAAATCTTTGAATATATTTATTTATAACGAGCTGTTGCCCGCGGCTCCGTTCGCGATTTTTAAATGTATTACGCACACTATATTTTTTAGTGGTATGTCGGAGTTAAAGTATCTTAGTAATTCGTAACATTTACCTATACAGTCTTGATAATGTTTGGTACTAAATACTACTATTGTGGTTTGGTTTGGACCAACGCTACTCATTTAAATTATTATGAAAAAGGAATTATTATGATATAACTGTTTCTGAGTTTTTTTAACCTGAATAAATGATATATATATATATATATATATATATATATATATATATATATATATATATATATATATATATATATATATATATATATATATATATATATATATATATATATATATATATATATATATATATATATATATATATATATATATATATATATATATATATATATATATATATATATATATATGTATATATATATATATATATATATATATATATATATATATATATATATATATATATATATATATATATATATATATATATATATATATATATATATATATATATATATATATATATATATATATATATATATATATATATATATATATATATATTGATTATATTATATTGTGAAATGCACACATTTTTTGATTAAGTGTATTTAATAAAGTATGATTTTGATTATCTATTTATGCAACTGAGGGATAATTCTTCTCGTTATTATTCTTTGAACATATAACGTTAAGGCAAAATTTCCAAAAATCTTCAGTGCGTCATTTTTATTTTTCTAACTAAATAGCCAAATATTAATTTTAATCGAATTATATTTAAAACTGACGGAGTTTCATACAAACCTGAGATTAGCGTGTGTAAACAGATAAAGTTTTGAATCATATAAACAAAAAAAATTTTCGAATTCTTACTCTTTTTTTTTCTTTAGAAATCCTTCATATTTTGTTTTGTAAAAATATTTAGTGTACAAATTGGATTTTTTTACTGTTTTATTATATATACAGATGAATTTGATTGTCTACTAATCCGACTGTATTCTTTGTCTTAGTTTAAATAGTAAAACTCAACGTGAGTTATTGGCTATCTTTGCCTGCCACAGAAAGTAAGAAAAGATTCAACAAGCACACCTCCATTTAAGCATTTAAGACAAATAGTTTACAACACAAACAATCATATTTTTTTTCTTTTCTTTTTTTTTAGCTTCACGCTTTATCCCGCACATGGCAGGGTAGGCAGAGGGAACTACAGGGACCGTAGGAACCTAGTGTTAAGACACTCCGTTGCTTAGTCCCTCCTCACTTTCCGCCTTTTTCGAGGCATTGCGTGTTGATTGGCGGAAATCAACGCCGCGCTTTTGCCTAGTTTGCCAGAGCGAAGAAAATGGAAATAGAAAAATCAATCTTCCCCGACTGGGGATCGATCCTAGGAACAACAAAAAATAATATTTTTTAATAATAAACTAAATCAAATATAGATTACTAGTTTTACTTTTTCTTTGCACATATGTAGATTAAGTTCTAAGGTAAGGTTATTACAAAAGTTTATAATAATTTTAATAAATTTTGCAATTCTGCAAGTTATGGTCATGTAATGTTTCTTTTTACTTATCCAAATGTTTATGACAGCTTTAAGCACACTGATATTGGATGGTAAAATGTAAGCTGAAAATATTGGCTATAAAGTTAGATTTAATTCTATTTAGGACCAATATCTACATAAATACGCTGACCCTCGTAAAATTGGGGTAGTCGTATGAATTTAGTTTTATTTTTAGGTTTTTTTTAGTTTCACTTAATGCCTCGCATTTAGTTGGCCAAGTAGATATGAGATAAATTCAAGGTGTAGCATGTTGTCTGGTGGAAATTAACGATAAACTTATACATATATTATTTTCTTCTTATGCATCGTTTTCTATGTTCTATTTTTTACTTTATATAATTATTTACATAATTCAAGTTAAAAATATCTCTTATAAATTCGTACAGTTTTATAAAGTTCTCTTTATATATCTAAATTTATTTAAAGTACCATTATTCTGAGTTCTAAAATCTAGCAATGGCATGCATTAGCATACACAACAAAAATATATTAAAGTAAAAGTGATAATATAAGATGATGCTATGGAGTAGTTCGTGACCGAAAACTGTGATTTGAAACATAAGTTGAAGTTGAAGTTGATGTTTATACGTATTCTATTCTTATATTGAAAAAATGTGTTAATGATTTTGGATGAAATAAAATGATGATGGTTTTAGCATCTTATCTTAACTTCTAACTTTGTGCCTAGGGGGTAGTGATGAAAACGGAGGGCAAAACGGTGCAGTCCCTATATACCTCCTTTTCCTACGTTTGAAGAACGTAAGTCAACGAGACATAAGAACACCTCCTTCACTGTCAATAGCCTCTTCAAACATGCTTACCGTTAAGACCTCATGCTTTTTACGTGAGCTTCCTTCACCATACTTGTGTGTATAATGTGTTTTTGAAAGCTAACTGAGACCCTCTTACATATTTTATCATTCACTTTTGCTTCATATTTTTTTTTTCACCAGTCTTTCGATGTGCCCTAACCATCTGAGTACGTTTAGTTTTATCATTGGCAATATATGTTTATACATTTTATCATTTTAAATATATTATAAAATTTATATGTACCTACATATATTTAATGTTTTATATAAATGGACATATATGTCTTATATAATGTTTTATGTAAAAAGATTATTTTTAACTTTAACCATTATATTATCACTACAATTTAATTTTCTTAGTTGCCAAAGAAGTAACTTTTTGGAATAGAATATAGAATACTTCAAAATTCAAAGCATTGAGGTACCGTAAGTGGCAAAGAAAACAAATGCAAATTTAATATTATTACATTCTGCGAAAGAGCTCTTTTAAATTTCTTCAAAAACGACTCACTTGGGTATTGTACTTAAACATTATGTCCTTATAATATAATTTCATAACTCTATTTTTTATTGTATTTACTAAATGTTATAAATAAAATATATTTAGGTTACCGTATATCAAAAAAAATTAAAATAATTTAAAATCATTTTTTGTCTGTCACCTGTCAGTCTGTCTGTATATTAAACTTTAGTTTGTCACTGTTTTAGTCAGTAGTTTGTCATGTTTTTCGGTGATCAATCATCATGAAATGAAATGAATCATGAAATGAAGAAACTAGATATGCGAGTCCATCTCGGTTAAGTATCGATATTTTTTGTACGTTAAACAAATTCATCATTTCATCTATTTGAATATATAATATCTATATACGATGTAATCCCAAAATGCATTTATTACATTTGTGATAAAATAAACAAAAATAAATTCAGTTGATATCCAATTAGTTTTAGTGTTATTTTGGTACATATATTATAACAAAGTAAAACACAGTATTATAAACAATTTCTTTAGAAAATAGTAAAAAAAAATCGGTTGTGATTTATATTTATAGCATTAGCTTTTTATTAGTTTTTATAATTTCTGGTTCTGATTAATTGAAATTATTCATATATAAAACTAATTTATACTTTTTCTATATAAGCATTAATTAAACTGTCGTTCGCGCTTGTATTATCAGGCTTACAATTATGCGAAGGTTTCTTGCAATTAAAACATTTTTTTTACAATATGTTCCATTGTAACTTAAAGAATATACAGAGTTTACTGATTTATTTCTTTGTCTATTGGGTGGATTAAAGAATTTAAGAATAGAATTTGCTGTTTAAGATATAATCATTTTTCTTATATATAAGTCACTTGCATTAATACAAATACTAAAGTGAATATTGACGTCACATACAAATGAACATTTTTTACTTAGAAACTAAGATCAACAAGAAGCGGAAAGGCAAGGCACTGCTTTAATTTTTAAATATTTGTTATATGGTTACATTTCCAATTTATTACGATTTGTTGCATAATTAACAATTTTATTGATATATTTTTTATTTTTATGCGTTTTTAGTTCATGCTTATTCTAAGTAAAATAGAGAACACATAGAGATCCTATTGTTAAGATATTTTGCTTTTTCACTTTATTAAATGACGAAACTCAGCGTAAGCTGATGACAAAAAAATGATTTTTTTAACTGTTCCCTTCGGATGGGGATTGAAACAACAATCATCATGTCCACATATAAAAAAGACGCCACCCCCATGCACCACGACGCCTTCCTTTTAAATTTAACGTATATCATTTTTCTTCAATTTCTTATATAAAGTTACAAAAGTTAAAAATAGATAGACAATTTTTTTTTTAGCTTCACGCTTTATCCCGCACATGGCAGGGTAGGCAGAGAGAACTGCAGGAACTATACGAACCTAGTGTTAAGACACTCCGTTACTTAGTCCCTGCTTACTCCGTCCCCGCTTTCCGCCGTTTTCGAGGCATTGCGTGTTGAGTGGCGGAACTCAATGCCGCGCTTTGCCTCAGTAGATATACATAGTAAACAATATTTCAAATGTAATTAAAGTATAAAAAAAATCATTATCAAGCACTGTAGTATTGAATTAAAAGTACGTACAATACCATATCCATCGTAAAACTTCTTAATATTCTTTTTCATTAAAAATATAAGAAAGAAAGTTGTAAAGAAATTTGTAGTTCACCAAGTTCCTTCATGATAATCCATTTACGTAATTCTGTTTTATGACTATTTTTACTACTGGGCTTTTTAGATATGGTCTTGTGATTTTCCTTCTATCTGTCCTCTAAGTATCGTTATGTGGTTACTTTTATATAAAAGCTATCTTTTCTTCCATAAAAACACTATATTTTTTTAAAGTATGACCTCGCATTTTCTAATATTTAGAGTCTTTGTTTTTATATATATTTACCAATTTTCCCGATACATATAAGTATATATAGCTTATCGGTATATATAGTTTAAAATATATATATCTGATTGTAAACTATATGGAATATTCATTGATATTTTGTTATGATTTGTCTAAATCTGTACGTAGTATCAGTAACAAAATATATCAACGTGACGATAAAGACATTTTTAGGATTTTGCATATTAAAAAAAATTATAAGTACCACTTTGTTACTTGTTTGTTTGTCAATATGTCCGTGTGTATGATATTAATGAGCAATTTTCAATTAAAGTTATGAAGTAAGTAAAAGTAAATATCAAGTATTATATTTTTCATAGTCCCTTGGAAAAAACAAAGAAACTTACTTCGAATTCAACATAATCAAATAAGCGTTTGCTGAGTTTTTGTCACATTTTGTACCAAATTTGTGTGGTAATACAAACTTTACTTATTTCTTAGCAGAAATTAATTCAATACAACTTGTACTTGCTTCTCTCCAAAATATGATTTCGGTGTTCACAAAGGTGATTTCGATCTTTTCGAGGACCGTCGTAGTGCAGAGGCGTAAACGTCTGCGTATAAACGCGACGGTTTGTGGGTTCGATTCCCACTCGAGGATGATGGATTTTTCTATTTTCATTTTCTTCACTCTGGAAACTAAGCAAAGCGCGGCGTTGAGTTCCGCAACTCACCACGCAATGCCTCAAAAAGGCGGAAAGCGGGGATGGAGATATATATATATGTATATATATATATATATATATATATATATATGTATATATATATATATATATATATATATATATATATATATATATATATATATATATATATATATATATATATATATATATATATATATATATATATATATATATATATATATATATATATATATATATATATATATATATATATATATATATATATATATATATATATATATATATATATATATATATATATATATATATATATATATATATATATATATATATATATCTATATATATATATATATATATATATATATATATATATATATATATATATATATATATATATATATATATATATATATATATATTTATATATATATATATATATATATATATATATATATATATAGTCCCTGCTTTCTCCATCCCCGCTTTCCGCCTTTTTGAGGCATTGCGTGGTGAGTTGCGGAACTCAACGCCGCGCTTTGCTTAGTTTCCAGAGTGAAGAAAATGAAAATAGAAAAATCCATCATCCTCGAGTGGGAATCGAACCCACAAACCGTCGCGTTTATACGCAGACGTTTACGCCTCTGCACTACGACGGTCCTCGAAAAGATCGAAATCACCTTTGTGAACACCGAAATCATATTTTGGAGAGAAGCAAGTACAAGTTGTATTGAATTAATTTCTGCTAAGAAATAACTAAAGTTTGTATTACCACACAAATTTGGTACAAAATGTGACAAAAACTCAGCAAACGCTTATTTGATTATGTTGACTTCGAAGTAAGTTTCTTTGTTTGTTCCAAGGGACTATGAAAAATATAATACTTGATATTTACTTTTACTTACTTCATAACTTTAATTGAGAATTGCTCATTAATATCATACACACGGACATATTGACAAACAAACAAGTAACAAAGTGGTACTTATAATTTTTTTTAATATGCAAAACCCTAAAAATGTCTTTATCGTCACGTTGATATATTTCGTTGCTGATACTATGTTCAGATTTGGACAAATCATAACAAAATATCTATGAATGTTCCATATAGTGTACAGTCAGATATATATTTCAAACTATATATACCGATATATCGATACTTATATGTATCGGGAAAATTGGTAAATATATATAAAAACAATGACTCTAAATATTAGAAAATACGAGGTCATACTTTAAAAAAATATGGTGTTTTTATGGAAGAAAAGATAGCTTTTATATATAAAGTAACCACATAACGATACTTAGAGGACAGATAGAAGGAAAATCACAAGACCATATCCAAAAAGCCCAGTAGTAAAAATAGTCATAAAACAGAATTACGTAAATGGATTATCATGAAGGAACTTGGTGAACTACAAATTTGTTTACAACTTTCTTTCTTATATTTTTAATGAAAAAGAATATTAATAAGTTTTGTGATGGATATGGTATTGTACGTACTTTTATTTCAATACTACAGAAAACTGATATACGTTAAATTAAAAAAGAATGGTGGTGGTGGGGGTGGCGTCTTTTTTATATATGGACATGATTATTGTAGTTTCAATCCCCATCCGAAGGGAACAGTTAAAAAAATCATTTTTTTGTCATCAGCTAACGTTGAGTTTCGTCATTTAACAAAGTGAAAAAGCAAAATGTCTTAACAATAGGATCTCTATGTGTTCTCTATTTTACTTAGAATAAGCATGAACTAAAAACGCATAAAAATAAAAAATCTATCAATAAAAATTGATAATTATGCAACAAATCGTAATAAATTGGAAATGTAACCATATAACAAATATTTAAAAATTAAAGCAGTGCCTTGCCTTTCCGCTTCTTGTCGATCTTAGTTTCTAAGTAAAAAATGTTCATTTGTATGTGACGTCAATATTCACTTTAGTATTTGTATTAATGCAAGTGACTTATATATAAGAAAAATAATTATATCTTAAATAGCAAATTCTATTCTTAAATTCTTTATTCCACCCAATGGATAAAGAAATAAATCAGTAAACTCTGTATATTCTTTAAGTTACAATGGAACATATTGTAAAAAAATTGTTTTAATTGCATGAAACCCTCGCATTATTGTAAGCCTGATAATACAAGCGCGAACGACAGTTTAATTAATGTTTATATAGAAAAAGTATAAATTAGTTTTATATATGAATAATTTCAATTAATCAGAACCAGAAATTTTAAAAACTAATAAAAAGCTAATGATATAAATATAAATCACAACCGATTTTATTTTTATTTTTTCTAAAGAAATTGTTTATTTTACTGTGTTTTGTTTTGTTATATGTACCAAAATAAGGGTAAAACCAATTGGATATCAACTAAATATATTTTTGTTTATTTTATCACAAATGTAATAAATGCATTTTGGGATTACATCGTACATAGATATTATATATTCAAATAGATGAAATGATGAATTTACTTAACGTACAAAAAATATCGATACTTCATCGAGATGGACTCGCATATCTAGTTTCCTCATTTAATGATTGCAGATCACCCAAAAACATGACAAACTACTGACTAAGAAAGTGACAAACTAAAGTTTAATATACAGACAGACTGACAGATGACAGACAAAAAATGATTTTAAATTATTTTAATTTTTTTTGAGATACGGTAACCTAAATATATTTTATTTATAACATTTAGTAAATACAATAAAAAATAGAGTTATGAATATATATTATAAGGACATAATGTTTAAATACAATCCTCAAGTTTAAATACAATCCTCAATATATATATATATATATATATATATATATATATATATATATATATATATATATATATATATATATATATATATATATATATATATATATATATATATTATATATATATATATATATATATATATATATATATATATATATATATATATATATATATATATATATATATATATATATATATATATATATATATATATATATATATATATTATATATATATATATATATATATATATATATATATATATATAATATATATATATATATATATATATATCTATATATATATATATATATATATATATATATATATATATATATATATATATATATATATATATATATATATATATATATATATATATATATATATATATATATATATATATATATATATTTATATATATATATATATATATATATATATATATATATATATATATATATATATATATATATATATACATATATATTTATATAACATTCTTTTAAAAACCACCGGCAATGCCTTCTGAGATGCCTTGTGTACTGATCTGTTTGTATTCCACCACTCAACACGCAATACCTCGGGAACCAAGAAAGCAGGGGCTAAGCAACGGAGTGTCTTAACACTAGGTTCATATGACTCCTGCATTTTGCTCTGCCTACCCTGCAATAAGCGGGTTAAAGCGTGAAGCTAAGAAATGTATTGTTAGTATATACCTCATTTCAAACAAAGAAACTACGAACAGACAGAGTGTCTCTTAATTTCTAACTTAGTGGGTTCCAATGGTTTACAATTCATTATGGTAACCCAGACAAAACTACAAAAATATTTTAGAAAATTAAACATTCCATGACGCTTGGAATGTTATGTTCCACCATAGGAAACAAGACAATTTCCAAATACTGTATTAAATTATACGTTAAGATATATGAATATATGATGAACTGGTTTATTTTTAGAGCGTTTTTTTAGAGGTTTTGTTTTGATTTTTTTATTCAAAAGTTTTAATGAATGTAAAACTTTATGCGTAATAATTTTGTATGTTATTTATATTTTGAATACAATGCAGACTGAAAGCGGATTACAATTAATTATATTAAAGCGAATCTTTCATGCATATTGTACGAACTGTTGTCACTTAAATTTTCTGAATATATTTATAAAGACTTTTTGACTGAATAACTATTGTAATTTCAACTCATTTTCAATTTTTTACTTTTTACGAATATTTTTTTTCTTCATAGTAATAATCTATGTATGAAAGTAAATTTGAATAAACATGCTAATATCAGGAACAACGGATTCCATGTGACCTCGAGTACTTAAAATGTGTCATATGGTATGAACAATTATGTAAGTAGTGTAAGTGTCCGTTACCAGATTATTTTTCACATCAAATGAAACTGATGCATGTTAAATTAAATAACAATTTTTTACACAGGAATTATGTAAATATTTTCGTATTTTTATAAGTATTAAGTAGTAGTAGATCAATATACCAAATATACCGTATATATATATATATATATATATATATATATATATATATATATATATATATATATATATATATATATATATATATATATATATATATATATATATATATATATATATATATATATATATATATATATATATATATATATATATATATATATATATATATATATATATATATATATATATATATATATATATATATATATATATATATATATATATATATATATATATATATATATATATATATATATATATATATATATATATATATATATATATATATATATATATATATATATATATATATATATATATATATATATATATATATATATATATATATATATATATATATATATATATATATAAACATAGCTAGCGCCAGCAAGAGAGTACTGGCACACGGCACAATGCGACCTGCCCACGTGCCAATCAATGCTTTCCTTTAATTCGCAAATAGCATTTTATATTTAATTGACAATAATAATTGTTATTTTAATTTGAACTTTCATAAAATTAGCTCGTCGTCTTAGCCACGTAGTAATATTTTGTTTTTGAAATGTTTTATTTTTTTCAGAGGAATTAATATAAAATCCTGAATAAATAAGCAATAAAATTAAACGAATGAGTAATAAAAGTCTAAGAATGAATTTAATGATTTAACGTTTCCACACTCAATTGTAATTTTACACATTCTTGAGTAAAAGGAGCTAAGTAAAGTGACTTTAACTAAACATGACCTGTCTTTTTCATTTGTCCTTATACCCTTTTGCTTATCGAAACAATAAATTTTGATATTTATAATATTACGTTTATATTAAATTTGACTTTACGATACAATTTAAATGTAAACATATATGTTTTAGAAATTTATTATAACTTGTAGATAGTACATTTTCAAGTACTATCTACAAGTTATAATAAATTTCCTGTTTGCTCGAGTTTAATTTGAAACGAAAACTATGATTTAGTCAGGGTTGCTTTGAGCTATTTAGAGCATTAGTTGCTGTGATAATTTAATTTAATTGCTTTCGATGTGACAAAGTTTGAATATAAAATATATTATAGTGAAATATGACTGGATACTGATATATGAATGGATTTGTCGATGAAGTTTAATATATTGAATGTTAATAAATATATACTTCGTAGTAAGGCCCCAGCGATTATAGGTATGATGCCCATAACTTTTCCAAAGATAAACTGTGACCCGGAAATCTGCCAATCGCCTGCCATATTTTGAATTTATGAGTAAAATTTGAACAAGTAGTGTTGTAACACTACTCTCGCCCTCTCAATTATACTCTGTTAAATAAAACTTTCCTTTATTTTATTCATAAGCACTTAGTTTCTGTATACCCACAAAATAAATAATTGCCTTATAATTTGTCATGTTTAATGTAATACAAGTAATATAAGTAATAATTAATGAAAACATTTTTTACGCAATATATTTTCCTAAAACGCAAACAATATTAAACTTTTTTTCCTTCTAACGATTTTGTAAACGCTTCTGACTCAGATATTTTGTAATTATTAAATATTATAAAGCTTAAAAGCATTAGCAAATGAGTAAGAAAATAATAAAATTTTCATGAAAAAGATGAAGCAGTATTGATTATAAGCCTAAGCATTTTAGGGTTCCGTAGGTAAATGCCAAAATATGAGTAAACTATATATTAAAAAAATGGTTCAATACTATTTTGTCACGACAGTAAAATTATTTATACAATATTTTTTTACTAACCTAGTTAATTTCACTGCAATTGTTTAGCCACAAAGATTAAAAATGAGTATAAATTATATAAAGGTCAGGTTAGGTGAGGTTGTTGTGGTGCACCTACTGTCGAGGTTACCGCAAGGAGGATACCGTAAGATTTGAGGCAGAGAGCCTGCTAGACGGATCCACGCCCTACGTCGCTCTATTGGTGGGGCGTGGAGGCGTTCGTGCGGTGCCTCGAATGTTCATTCCCAAAAGTAAAGTTTTAAAAATATTTACGATTACATTCTTCGTCTAATTCTAAATAAAGATATGTAATTTCTATACAAAAAATAATCTGAAAATATACAAATAATTTCTTAATAATGAGGAAATTCTTCCCTTCACCAAGTACACATATATTTATTTAATTCAATTTTTATTCAGGGACCTTTTTAGTAAACAATTACAAATTAGTCAATCTCATTATTTCCTTAAAACAAATGTTAATGGGATATTAATATAAAAGTTATCCTACACAAAATAATATTCATATAATACAATTTATATTCAATATATGAACTAATCAAGTATGTCTATACAAGTTGATCGTGATTATAATTGCATTCACACCAACTGCATTTGCGGTAGACTGTAAAGTTTTGTTCTCGCGATCTTAACTTAGAATTAAGTTATCAAGTTGTTTGAAATTGAAGTCTCTTGCAGTAATTTGATTAGTATGATATGGATGTTGACAGTACATATACTTTCCATTTCGAAGTTATTCAGTTTAGACAAAAGTATGTATTATAAAATGTACGCAAAATGCTGTCCAATAGAATAAATATGGCAAATGAAAAACTTATTGATATCCTTTATTTTACTTCGGTTTCGCTTTATATCATTATCGGCAGATAAATTAATAAACCGTAAAATACCGATAAGGTGAAAAAATAATAGATAATATTATTTTATTTTTGTTAAAAATGTTAACCTATACTAAGGATAGAAACAACTTAAAGAAAAACATAAAGAACGCGGTCGAATTTGAGCCATGAATATATGAATGTTTGTATGTATGTATATATGTTGAATATATCTTTTGTTTCTTTCCTTTACATTAAAATTATTTATGTTTATATATTATATATTTATTAATTCATAGCTTTAAACCCTAACCCTTTTCCTTCTAAATTTGCTATTATATATTTTAGCTATTGTACTTTTTTTTGTGGTCATCTGGGTGTACAATATAGAGTTATTATTATTATTACTTACAAATATCTTACATAAATTACTGAGTTCGTGTAGATAAATAAGGACACATCACTTTACAAATGTGTGGCGAAATCACTAATTATACTTAATTTATAAAATTTTCCTTTATTGAAAACAAAAAACATCAATTTGCGCTATCTTTTAAATGAGTAAGAACATTTAAATGAGTTTGAATATACGAGAGAATAAAGTGTTAGATATTTCTCAACATTTAGTTTTGCTTCACTTGAAGCGTTGATGTTGTCAAACTTGTTTAAAGCATTTCTGTGGAATAACGTCCTATGAAGAGAACTTAATGAGTCGGTACCATACTATAGTGCTATATTTTAATTCTTGGTGATAATTGTTCTACATTTTTATTTATGCAAAAATGATATTTGATCAGTTACTAAATAGGTCCTATATCAGACTATCTGTTAGGAGAAATTAGCCAGGTATTAGGTAATTTTGAAATATAAGTCAGAAATACATACATTAGTTATGTTTTAAGAATTTGGTATACTTAATTAGAGCGCAGAAAAAAAGTATGTTAAATTAATATACACACATACACACGCTTACACTTCACGCTTTACCCCCTACCGACCCAATTCTTTCGCCTCGGCGATCATTAACCTCTTCATACATACTCTCCGGAAACTCTCACTTTTAACGTGACCTACCTCCAAAATGTTGAAACTATGTTTTTGAAAGTTAACTGACCTCTTACTATTTGCTTTTATATTTATAGTTCACTTCATACAAAATTAATGCTTGTGCCCTCAGGATCTATTTGTTTTTCACATAAGTTTATAAATTTTCTTAAACACACGAAAAATTTTTAGATATATGTATATTGGACTAAACCACGTGTTGGCAAGTAGCCTTATTAGATGAAATCAATTTCAATATTTCCAATTTCCACATTTAATTGAAACTTCAACCAGCCAACGTCCGGTAATAGAGCTACGAATCGATTTAGTTGATATAATTTAATTTTGCTACATTTTAATACTTGTCAAATTTGAAAACATATTTATAACAAACGAATTGTAAAGTGACTTTGCTTATTATTGCTATAATTTTCTTTGGATCATTATTGTTTTTATAAGCTATATAACATAACAATATATTCTTAAATATATTTAATATAGTAAGAATAGCTTTTCCACATGCATGAGGATTTTTTGTCTTTACAACAAGTACTCGTACTAGCAACTGCATGTAATACATCATTATTTATTTAGACAACCGTGCTTATATCTAAAATCTGTGCTCTTAAATTATTTTTCATGGCGTATTAAATTTTTTTGATATGCACATACTATTAACATACACACATCTTATTATATTACTCTATATATTAATTTATAAGATAAGTATTTTAGTCATTATGACACAGGCATTTGTTGTTTTAACTTTTTACTATATATACAATATTTGCTGCTATCTTAAGAATCTATAAAGATTTCGAAAAATTAATTTTCATTTAGTGTATACAACATATTTTATTATTGTTTACTTTGTATTGAAGTACTAAAATAATTATACCATAGTTATGAACTCTACTACATTTAATCCATGGTTGAATGCAAAAGGTTGTTTGTATTTGAGTTAGAATTAACAAAGTTTTAGCGTAAGCTCAAACACACGCTAGTGATTGTCGACATCTAAGTTGTTCTGTTTGAGTTCTAAGTTTCGGGTTGACATTACACTCAAAACATTATATGACATGAGCTTAATTATAAGTCATATTTGTATACATAATATTATATAAATATATATAAATATAATTATTCCAAACGTAAAGAATAGTTTAAAATTACTTAATAATTTTTAGATTTCATTGTAGTTTTATGTAGATTAGTAGATTTTTCAAACCAAGATTTTAATAGCTTTATGGTTTATTCCTTTTTTTCGTTAGTTCCTTCATTTTCAGCTGGGAATCCTCAGTAAGAGTAAGACAGATTGGAGTGACCACTTACGACAGCGTTTAACTATGGTTCATATTTAAAAGGTAAAGAATAGTCTAATTTTACTTAATAATCTATAGTTTTTTTGTAGTTTTGGTTGTCATTTTTTTTTAAAAAAGTCTTCAGTATTATTATAGCTACACAGTTTATTTCTTAACTCTCCATTTTAGTCTGGGGAGGACCCCAGAATTATAACTATATATATATATATATATATATATATATATATATATATATATATATATATATATATATATATATATATATATATATATATATATATATATATATATATATATATATATATATATATATATATATATATATATATATATATATATATATATATATATATATATATATATATATATGAATGTCATGATGGACTAAAATATAAGAACTTCTTTTCTTTTTTTTTTTTTAGCTTCACGATTTATCGCGCATATTGCAGGGCAGGCAGAGGGAAAAGGCAGGAACCATTTGAGCCTAGACTTAACCTAGAGTTAAGACACTCCGTTGCTTAGTTCCTGCTTTCTCCGTCCCCACTTTCCGCCTTTTTCGAGGCATTGCGTATTGAGTAGCGGAACTCAACGCCGCGCTTTGCCTAGTTGCCAGAGCGAAGTAAATGGAAATTATATATCTTTTATCATATTTTCATTATTCATTCTGTATACATGCTCAAATCTCTTGTTCTTTAAACATAATCAAACCAATACTCAAAATGTTTTAAACATGCACCTAATATTGTACGAAGGCACTCATTTAAGCGGGAAATTGATAAAGGTGAAAGCTATTATCTCCCTCACACACCTTGTGTAAATATTTATCTAGAGCTACCACAAGCATCCTAATATTTATTTTTGAAGGATTTCCTTCATTATCTTGCATTAATCTGTTACAGTTTTCTTAAATTACTATTACTTCAAATTAATGTTTGATAACAGTATTTTTGTATTATGTTTTCAGAAAAATATTCTGTTGAATTATAATTTATTTAGTAGAAGTAAGTTCTTATAGGACCGTCGTGGCGCAGAGGCGTAAGCGTCTACCTGTAAACGCGACGGTTTGAGGGTTCGATTCCCTCTCGGGGAAGATGGATTTTTCTATTTCCATTTTCTTCGCTCTGGCAACTAGGCAAAGCGCGGCGTTGAGTTCCGCTACTCAATACGCAATGCCTCGAAAAAGGCGGAAAGTGGGGACGGAAAAAGCAGGATCTAAGCAACGGAGTGTCTTAGCTCTAGGTTCAAATGGTTCCTGCAGCTCCCTCTGCCTACCCTGCAATATGCGGGATAAAGCGTGAAGGTAGAAAAAAAAAAGAAAAGAAATTATAAGAATTTCTTTTCTTTTTTTTTTTCTAGCTTTAGTCCATCATGACATTCATATGTATATATATATATATATATATATATATATATATTATATATATATATATATATATATATATATATATATATATATATATATATATATATATATATATATATATATATATATATATATATATATATATATATATATATATATATATATATATATATATATATATATATATATATATATATATATATATATATATATATATATATATATATATATATATATATATATATATATATATATATATATATATATATATATATATATATATATATATATATATAACGGGATATTCATTAATACGGTTGTTGGTTTGGCAACGAGGCGGAAGCGACATGTCATCGTTTCAACAGAATCCAGTCTTACCTTCGTGCGGGCCGAGTCTTCGAGTCAACGATAGGACTCGGAGGCATCATTTTGCTGTTGGCTGTTGCGCGGACAACGAAACAACTCCGGGAACTGTCATACCGCTCGTTATATTACTACCTACTTATGTGTATACCTATCTTATTAGAATCTGTGGAAGTGAAGAAAATATTGTAAGAAGAAAATTTGTTTTCTGCTCGATAACCACGTCAAGCCAACAAATGTGTATCAGAGGAAGACCACTGCTCTGATTGGTACTCTTTGTCGACACACACACACACACACACACACACAGACATATATAGTTTATAATAATATATAATAATAATGTTTTGTTAATTCAATAATGAATCAATCAATAAAATAATATTATATTTATTTAATTTTTACCATCACGATTTACTTTAGAATTTGGACTATTACTTATTCGACTTAAGCCTTGTGTTGTCCAGTATAAGGAGTTAATCCTAAAATAGTTTTACCGTATATAATGAGTTTTCCTTTATCAGCCGTTGATCAAAGTACCTAAATAGAAGTTTACAAAGTAAATAGATCGCCAAGAGCGAAAACTAAGCGTATCCTTTTTTACGCTTCATCTACTTGATTGATTTCACTTTACGATTTTTTTGTTTCAGTTATATTGCTTCTTTTCTAGGAACGTCGATACTTTTGTGTATTTACGGATCAGTTCATTTATCATTATATTTGTAGTTTGTAAGCACAGAATATTATTTCTTTGATCTTTTATTGAAGAATATGATGAAAAAGTGTTCTTAGACATATTCAGTATTGTGTGGAAAAATGAATGAATTTTAGCTATAGAGTAGCTATAGATAAAATACATGACAAAAGTAGATCACATAAGTTTGAATTAAATATATTGTACTTCCGGCAGTTTCCTCTTTGTCTGTTCTGTTCTGTTCTACGATATTGGCGTTCCGAACCCCTCTTTGTCAAATGGAAATAACTAAACACATGTCACTTTTATGACACATGTTACATTCTTATTATTCGAGGTAACTTTGACCGCGGGTACATTGGATTATTCTAACAATGTACATACTATATAAACAATCTTAAATTGAAATCAAAAGTTCCTGAGATAAGTGCTTTCAGCCAAAGAAACTCATATATTAGTATATTTATGTAAATAAGTATTGCAACTTATAATTTACAACATCGTAAAGTTATAGTTATTAAAATTCTTACAATATAATATTCTTTATCGCATATAAATATGAATTGACCACTTATTTATATAGAGATGACCTCCTAAGATTAAATTTCTACGATCTCAGTTTAAATAATATGCAAATGCAGAGGGTAGTACTACCAAAATGACAAAGAAATGCGAAATCTTGTGAAAACAATGAACCGTTAATGAAAAAATGTAATGGGGACCGAAAAACGAAGCTTTAAAGCGTAAAAGAATATTATTTTCCTTTGAATTAATATTTTGTATTTTAAAATATAAAAGATTCTTTTTTTATCACTTTGCCATTTCTCTACTGAACTATAATATTTTTGGTTGCAAATTTAAATGATATTTTTTTATTATTAAAAGGAATAAATATAAATAAATAGGAGAAGGTCAGACTCTGGCCACAAGTGTCATAGTCGTGCGACAAATTACAACTTGGGGTACTAAATTATTTTTAATAAATCTCTTTTACTATCCTCTGATAAATTTTAAACAAATTGAGGCAGAAACTGGAGAAGGAAATAACTAGGCACAAAGTTTTTACTGAGTATAAGTTAAACAATTTTGGACACAAAAATGACAATTTAGAAATAATATTTTAAATATGAAAGCTTTATTACTATATATTTATTGAAAATAGTCTTTGTTTGATTTTTTTCATGTACTTTCAATTTTCTAATGCATGTCCTTAATAAATATTAAAACTTGTTTGCAATATATAATGTAATGGTGCAAGTACATACAGTACAAGTGTAAGCTTTTATCCCATCGGCTATTAGTGTCAGAGCTTACTGACACTAGCTAGCTTTACGTATCGGATTGAATCTGATGCAGAACCAAATTTGAATAGGAAAGTTTTAATGAAGATGTTTTTGTCCTATAGTGTAAAATACGCTAAAAAGTAGGAAGCAGGTCATTTACGTTTGAAACAAACTTTACTTATATTTATATGTTTTATTTTTAAGATATTATTAGTGATATAGGTATATGTTTTAATGATAGCTTTTGAAACATGATTATTACTATGATTTTTTTCACAATGTAGATTTGAATCTACAGTTACGTGGTTGAATGATGCAGTGGAACATTATATGTAAGTTGTGAATTTGGACAAATAAATTACTTTGAGCTCTGTCAACGAAAAGATCATATGATGTGACATAGCGGATAATGTAGGAAAAAAATATAAATATATTTGTTTAGTATTAAATTAAAAGGGATTTATTTTGACTAAAAATATTATATTTAAAAAACCGCCACTCGCAATAACTTTCTATTCCCATCCTTTTCTAACACGCACTCTATACATATTGCGATCCTTGTCGCACTTCATTTATTCGGACGACACGCAAAGAGGGCGCCGTTGTTCTTTCTTCCGATGTCGATTATGTCCCCGCTGCTATGAACAACGCGTGCGCCTTGAAAATTCAAAAATATTAGTATATTTCTCAATATTCGCATCAGTGTTATTAAAATACAGTAGTTATGTGTATGTAACATAAAGATAACGATAAACAAGGCCTAGCTAGGTGAAGATTGGAAATAACCAGCCGCGGCTGGGCCCCCACGTGTAACCACGACGAAAGGATCCAAGGAAAACAAGGAGAACATTTAACCAAGTAAGTGTGCGATTGTTCTACTTCCCCCAGCTACATATTCTTTATTTTGTCCAATTAAACCCGTACTGTAGCTGGTAAATCAATTTTCCTTTTCTATTCGTTGTTGTAAGTGTCGGCCATTATTATCGTGTTCTTTCACTAATTTTCTATCAACCAAAAATATAGTCCACTAGCTTTAAATTTAATTCCCGCTATTATTGTTTAAACCGCACCGAATTGGCGGATGATGATGATATTATGATCTTTCGCCGCCAATATTTACAAAACAGAAAATATTTTGATAAACACATAAATTAATAAACAGGTAATAAAATATGGTGAATAAAATTTTATTAAAGAATTATCGTCGTATCACGATTTTTAAATAGTCGAAACAAAAGAAATCACAAACTGTATCTCAGCTTATGCCACTACTAGTAACTTCGTTATACGTTTTAGTTTAATTAAATTGAAGTGAAATAATCCACAATTTAAAATTTTACCTGCGTAAAGTAAGATGCATCCCTATTTTTAAATATTATTAAATATAAGGTTTTAGGTTGTTAGGTATCTAAAAGAAAATGCAAAATATCTTTCGAAAGTTTAATAGTCATAAAAATTCGATAGTCATATAATTCAATAAAAGTTTTTATTAAAATGGTTACATATTATGGTTAAATTTAAATGCTTATTTGTTAATTTAGAAAATTTTTAAGTAAACATAAACAAAGCTAATCTATAAATATTGAGCTAAACTTTGAACAACATTATTATAAATTTAAGAACAAAAACTGCCTGAAGCATATTCATATATTGTAATAAATGGAATTTAACGTTATAGTATACTGAAATACGGTATAAAATTGAATAACAAACGTATAAATTAACTTCTAATAATAGGCAACTGAAATATACTATACATTATCTTCTATTGCAAACAAGGCATGTACTTTAGTAAAGGTGAAAAAGTCTGAATGGAAATATTTTCAGCTAAATTAAAATATATTTCGTAATAATAGCACGAACAAGAATCGAGCTACTAATTTACATGGTGCTATTATACACCAATTTACAAATTTAATGGCATATTATCACTCACTGTCTATCCTAAAAAAAATAAAGTTTTGGATTCGGAATCCTCTCAGGATAAAACAGTGGGGTAATAATAACAACGAACTAATTATCTGTTTACACCGGGCAACCCAAACTTTATACAAGAAAATAAGTAGGCAACTTATCTTTAATATTCAATTTGTTTATTGCTCAATGGTGACCCTTAAAAAAAGACAAATATTATTTTTTTTTATTAATTATCGCCTGGCCTCGATTTTAATAGACATATCATTTCCTTTTTGTAATTTTCAATGAGCTAAATAACTTTTATCCATTAAATAGATCGGTGAAGGTCAATGTTATATCGAATCCTCTTCTATCGATCCTCAGGCCACCTGAATATATAAATATTTCTTATAGTCTATTATTATAGACACAAAAACGTTTTTATTTTAAGATTTTTTCTCAGAATATTTAATTTGCTTTGCTTCCGAACATAATGCATCATAGTGACGAATCTTAAACATTATTCATTCTCCAGTAAGACTTGAATCTTAAGCCATCTCTTACTGCCTAAATGAATACTTAACTAAATCAGAAATAATTATACTAGTCGCATCTTCGAAGTACAATCTAGAAACGAATTGATGATAATTTACAATAGAAATAGGCCAAAATTTTCAGCAAAATACAGAGTGGTTTTGACGTTGTACTTCTCACTCCTACGTGTTCAAATCAACGCCTATTCTGGTCAGTTCGTTACTAAGTTTGACGTTATTGTTAATTTTGGAACTGACGATTATAGCAGTATTACGCGCATTAGGCTTTTAGATAAGAAGAAAATATTCGATCTGGATGACTAAAAACAATTGATACTGTTTCTCGTATGGGACCATGAAAGTCCAATAACGTTAATATAAAACTGAGAAAGCATTTAGTATGGATTTTTGATAATACTTGACGTATGATTTTCAGTACTTTATTATCACACCGACAGTGTTGAGCACTATCTCGTTTTAACAATAAATGGTAAGAATATTATAACTGTATTTTTAACATTTAAAATATCCACGTGCTTAAACGAGGTATGTTAAACTATTTTAATTTTATTGAAAATTAAAGAGACGTATAATGTATCATACTGTAATTATATTGAAAATAAGGAATACGAAACGAATAAGAGTCAAATCAATCACTATTACAGCATATTGTGCATGCCGTATACTAATGAATAACTAGTATAAATCCAAAGATTAATCTTTGCAATATCTACCAGCAATCAAACGTTTTAGTATTATTTCAAAAACTTTCCATATTAATTAATCTAAAGCTACAAACAGAGCACAACTTCGAACTAATTTTGTTTGTATGAAATACTCGCGTATAACTTGGGTAAACAAATCTAAACTGTTAGAGAAATAGAAATCGTAAAATCTCTTGGCTATATTGAATCAAAATAACGTTCCGACTTAAATAAATGTAAAAGATAATAGTGGAGTGCAATATTTTCACTTCATCGTCTTAGAAAAACAAATGAAGTTGAAAATGCATTTAAAACAATTAGTTTAGAACACACATAGTTGGTTTCTTAAATGATCAACAAAATCCAATAACATTCATAGATATTGATTTCTTCAACTTTAGTTTAGGAGCTTTTGTTTGTGTAAGCACAAATGTAGGTAACAGTAGAAGGAAAACTATTATTAATATCTAAAATAATTTTCATAACTTTTGCAATTCTCCAAGTTATGATCATTTAAAGTTTTATTTTATTGAGCAAATGTTTATGATAGGTTTAAGCACACTGGAATTTACCATCTAAATGGTAAATCGTAAACCGAAAATATTGGCTATAAAATTAAATTAAATTTTATTTAGGACAAGTATCTACATAAATACGCTGACTCTCGTAAAATCGTAATCACAATTTTTTTTCTTCATTTTATAAGTCGCCTTCGGTAGAGCAAGTAGTGATAAAATAATTCCAAATAATATATACATAAATATTTATATGCATAACAATCTTCTCAGTAGTTTTCTATATTACATTTTTCACTTTATATGTACTTTTTTGCATAGTTATCATATGATAACTCTCTGATAGATATATATCTATTCTATTAAAGTAACTATTCTTTTTTTTTGTAGCTTCACGCTTTATCCCGCACATGGCAGGGTAGGCAGAGGGAACTGCAGGAACCATAGGAACCTAGTGTTAAGACACTTCGTTGCTTAGTGCCTGCTTTCTCCGTCCCCGCTTTCCGTCTTTTTCGAGGCATTGCGTGTTGAGTGGCGGAACTCAACGCTACGCTTTGCCTAGTTTGCCAGAGCGAAGAAAATGAAAATAGAAAAATCCATCTCCTCCGACTGGGGATCGAACCCAGAAACCGTCGCATTACAGGCACACGTTGCGCCTCTGCGCCACGACGGTCTTCAGTAACTCTATTCTAATTTCTAAAATCTAGCAATACATACATAAGTAGAAAATAACAGTATGTTAAAGTAAAATGATAATATTACATAATGCTATGGAGTAGTTTATAACTGACAACTGTGATTTGAAACTTAATTTTAGGTAACATTTATATTTCTTCTATAATTATATAAAAAATATGTCGTAATTTACGATTTTAGTATCTCATCTCAATAGAGAGTACGTACGGCAAACGCTGCAGTGCATGCATACTTCTTACACTTCGTCAATTATCATTAACCTCTTCGTATATGCTCTCACATAAAAAGCATGAGGGCCTACCTCATGCTTTTTATGTGAACTTTCTTCTTTTTTATGTAACCTTACTCGACTCTATTTACTGAGTCAATACTATGTTTTCGAAATTAACTGAGGTCTCTCCTTTCCACTCTTGCCACTAACTTTTTTTGTTGTTTATCTTTCTTTTTACAATTGTTTGTTACGGTTACGTTTTTTACAATTGTTTCTTCTCTCAAATTGTCCCAACAATCTTGTGATCCGTTTTAGTAACTGTAAAAATATGTTTTTACTACTGTATTACAAAATTTATATATACATATATTTAATATCTTATATAATGGGCATAAAAATAAGAACATCTGTAACTATAGTCAACGTATTTATAATTTGAATTAAATTTTCTTGGTTTCCAAGGAAATAACTAACTGTCATGAGTGTACTACTTAGATTGCTTTAAAATTCATAGCAAAGAGGTAACGTAAAGGGCAAAGAAAACAAATGCATATTTAATATTATCACGTTTAGAGAAAGAGTGCTCTTTTAAATTTGTAAAAATGGCACACTTGGTTTAGTACGTACGTGAAAATTAAGTTCTTATTTATAGCTTAAATTACAACTGTATTTACTAAATACTATAATATTAAGGTATCTCTAAACAAAAATCTTAAACCTTATATGATAATTTTGGTTCTGTCTTTCTGATAGTCAGTCCTTCGTCCGTCCGTCTGTCTGTACACGCGTAAAGTTACGTTTTTGTTAACTTTATTTGTTGTACTTCATGTTGATCTGCAATCATGAAACCAGTACGGAACCCTTGATACGCCAATCTAAATCGGTGAAATATCGACATTTGTTGTATGTAGCAAATTTGTCGAATTTGCTACTCCTATATGAGTATATAGATGTAAATATATCTATATTTATATCTATATGAGTATATAGTATCTATAAAAAATATAGCTTCAAAGTGAAATCAATATATGTATGATATGTCGTTCACGTTTGCATAGTCATGTTTACAAATATGTAAAGTTTTTAAATTTTATATAAATGTTTTATTATATCTATAACTATAAGAATATGTAAAATTTGCTTCGTTATGTGTTTCTTTTCTCCATTGAGATTAAGATTTCAAGAGAATTAAAAGGATTTACTATTTTGTCAGATGAGTGAATTATATATTGACTTGCATTAATGCGAACACTAGAAATGTTAATATAACATTACATTTAAATGGGCATTTTCACTTAGGAAAAAAATTAACAAGAGGCCCGGAATCCCTTCCTTCCTTAATTTTGAAATATTTTTTATATATAACTACATTTGTATCTTATTACACTCTCATAGTTTATTAATGCAAAGTTCATTTTGATTGATGTATTGGCAGGGAACCCAGAGAGATTTTACTACGTTTACAATTTTTTTGGAAAGCGCTGTGTTAAACTGCAAAATTCAACATAGGATGAAAATAAAAAGAAAACAATATTTTTTTATTTTTTTAATATGAAGGTTATCTTTCCTGTTTAACGTTTAATATTTACACAATATACAACTAGTGCTGCCATCTGTCGTGGATTTTTGGTAGACTTGTTGCTTTGCTCTAAGGTTTTGAATATTATTTTTTGCCACTCGCGAATAAGTTATGTTACTTTATTTGCCTCCAAAAAATACCTTACTCTTCCATAGTGAGATCTTGTATGTAGTAATGTTGGGCCTCCTTTTTATATATTTACATTGTTACTTACATGCTTAAAATATATATGTTATTGTTCGTTGTTGTATATATATATATATATATATATATATATATATATATATATATATATATATATATATATATATATATATATATATATATATATATATATATATATATATATATATATATATATATATATATATATATATATATATATATTTATATATATATATATATATATATATATATATATATATATATATATATATATATATATATATATATATATATATATATATATATATATATATATATATATATATATATATATATATATATATATATATATATATATATATATATATATATATATATATATATATATATATATATATATATATATATATGTATATATATATATGTATATATATATATATATATATATATATATATATATATATATATATATATATATATATATATATATATATATATATATATATATATGTATATATATATATATATATATATATATATATATATATATATATATATATATATATATATATATATATATATATATATATATATATATATATATATATATATATATATAATAAAAAAATATAAGTTATTTTTTAATTTTTTTACCCTTGAGCAATTATTACGTAAAATTAAAAAATAAGTAATATGTAATATTATGTTTTTACTATGCGCCAGAGGTCAACAGTCCCTTGGAACACACTAAAAACAAAATTCGAAGTAACCGTAATCAAACGAGTGTTTGCTTTGTTTTTATTACATTTTCTACTAAATTTGCGTCATAATAAAAACTTATATTCTGTTATTTATTTCTTAATAGATATTACTTTAGTAGAACTTGAACTTGTTTAGTGATTGCTAATGTAACTTTTCTCCAGCTTATTATTTCGGGTTTCAAGAAGGTTTAATATTAAAGTTGTATAAAATTAGGTTAAAATCTAACTTTCTTGAAATCATTTTCATTTAAGTTACAAAGTATGTGCCATATTACAAAATTATAAACAGCCAAACGGTGAATTCTGTTGTGAATTTTATTTGATTTTAGATATATGATCTATTAAATTAAAACTCAATTTAATTTTAAATGAAATAATTTGAACTAATTAGTTGCTTATATTTATTTACATATTATGACATATCTAGCAGTTGATACAATCATTTATATTTATAAAACTGTTTATGATTTCTGAGATGCCTTGCAATAAGAACAGTACGTTCTGGATTTTTGTGGAATAAGCTTATTGTATCCTGCTGACTGGTTTGGTGGGTTTGGCAAACAATATAAATGTCAAGCAACTGTCTTAGAATATTAACTTACAGAATAATAGAAATCTGGCTGGAAATTTTGTACTGAAATGTAAAGAAACTACTTCAAATTTCATAGATTCACAAATGAAGAGCTTAGAGCAACACATGCATATTGCGTTCTAAGTGTTTGACTTAGAGGAATCCCTTAAATTTAGGAATATTTCAGTTTCTAAATGCATCAGGTTATAATTTAATGCTAATTATATACATTATATAGGAGGATTAGGTACTAGGATATCATTAATTTGTTCTGATCAAAAATGTCTATTTATCATATATAACATAAAAAATCCGCTATATAGTGTAAGGTGAATGAATAAAAACAACTCTATTCGTCCATAAACATTTATTAATATAATATATCATTTTCCATTATCGAATATAGTATTAATACAATTATGTTCCATTAAGAACGTACATAATAAGAAACTACATATAGATGATTCTACTAGGCTGCAATACCATATACCCCCTGTCCGAGAGACGCATAGAGTACATTTAACATTCGTTTTAATATATAAGAATTATATTTTGACACATTAATAGGTATTTTAAAACACTAAGTTGCCAATCGCAAATAAGTGACGTCATTTCATATAAAGGCTTATTATAGCGTCCTTCACCAAGTTTCTCTTTACCAAGTCTCTTATATGACTAGAACATTTATTTTAAAAGTTACAGTTATCTTTTTCTATTTTGTATTTCGCTACTTCCTATTGACATAAGTTTACCACCAATTAGCTGCTACTGTTTCTACTTTAGCTTACTTAACTCTACATACATACATTGTAATAGAATAAGACTGCTTGAGGTCCAGGGTTCATGTGAAATAAAATTGGAACTGAATTATCCAAGAACCCAGTACATCAAGCAGTTTTTGGTTCTGATTGGTCGAGCTTAATGTCGAAGCATACTGATTGGGCAATAAGGCTGGGTGATTGCCCAACCAGGTAGGCGGACACTCGACGCAATCAGATAGAACAAAATACAGAAACAGAGTAAACTAAAGCCAAACCATACATTAGTGAGAGATTATAAATTTAGTAAAATGGTCCAAAAATATCTCCAAACTAAAATCTACATCCCTGTTTTTATGTTCAAAATTCTAGATATGAGAGAATAAATATGGAAGCTAACGCAACGGGTCCAGTAAAAATGCAGTGGTCATTTGGTGCAGCTAGATGTTGGCTGCGTGGGATGTTTGTGGGTTGGCTTCACCCCCATTTCTGGAAGAGGCCCATTCGCTGGCATCGGCAATTGGACCCCCAGAGGTTGCATCGGCAGGAGGACGAATGGCAACAGTCTCCAGGACGATGGTCACAGTTTCCCCCACGCCGTATGCACGCACGCCTGAAAACGTAGATCAGCGACGAACGTCTGAAACCACATCATCGAACACTAGCCTAAGTGTATATCCGAGCTCCAGGTCCTCTGGATAAATATCAATTGTGTGATAGTAATTGTAAAGCAAATACTTTGAAGATTTTGCTCGTAATAATATGGACTATAATAAAATGTTTTTTTCTTAGATGTTTTCAAGTTTTATCAAAGAAAGAATTGAATTTCAAAATAAATAGCATATAAAAAAATACTTATAGAAAACATATCTATTCTATCTGTATCCTCAGTGTGGATTAACACTTTAAAAATCACAAAAAATACTAAATAACATATATTTTACTCACTTGCCAATATCTTGGAGAAGCTGCAAATCTGCGGGATCTTCCTCATAGTCAGGTCCAGATATTTCGATATCCTCGTCACCTAATAACAAACATATTTAACTTAACTTTTATATCATCAACGTATTGCTAACGTTTGTCTCATTACAGGCAATGAAACTAGGAACAGACAGAATGTATCTAACTTTATAACCAAATCAATGAACTTTAGAGATATCAGTTTCAATTTCATTATGACAGTCACCCAGACAGAAAATAGTTCTGAAAATTAAACTTTCTAAGATTCTTTCGTAGAATATAGAAAACAAGTAGTTTTCCACATATTCTAATTTTATTTATTCCTTAACAGAGCTTAATTTTAAACGTGATTTTTTATCAAAAAATGTTTAATTTTGAATGCATCTGAATAATTATGTGTAAAAACACAATATATTCCATATACTTTTGAATGTTATTTATATTTTGAATACAATGCAATAGATTGAAAGCGGATCACGAAAATTGTTATCGAACAATTATATTAAAAAGAATCTCTCATGCATATTTTGATTTAATTATAAATTGTTTCCACTTGAATTTTCTGAATATATTTATGAATGACTGACTGATTGACCATTGTAATTTCAAGTAAGTTTTTATGTATTATTTTTCTCTATAGCAATACTTTATATATATGTAATGTATATTACTATTAATATTATAAATCTAATAAGCTATTTGTAGCTCCATCCTCCAATAATCCTTCCATTATCCTTTTCGCCGTTCTGGACATGGCGTGCTGGGAGGCGGTCCCTAACACCGCAAAGAAAGGTAAGGGAACACCTCGGTTAATTTCGATAACACAGTATAGAAGATACTGGAGGAAGGTCACGTAAAAAGCTTGAACTCCCCGGAGAACATGTATGAAGAGGTTAATGACAGTGGACGAGACGAAAGAGGTATGCACGGATCGCAGCGTTTGGCACACCGTTCTTTGTATGTATGTATGTAAATCTAATAAATTTGTTTCATTAAACGCGTTCGTCATAGGAACAACAGATTAAATTTGTATAAGTATTTAGGATAGCGCATTATAGTTACGGTAATCGTTTCTCTGTTACCTTCTCTATCTACGCTTAGAGCTTATATTTTGAAAATAAGACAAGGACAAGACAGGGACCTAATTATTTCCATATGTAAATCCGTGATAGATGAAACTGCAGCAAAAAGCTTGTAATCCTAGTTAATTTATATATAGAATATAAGTAATGTAATTGTCGTTTTCTATTCATTTTAAATGGAACCGTTGCTTGTAAAAAATAATAAACTTTCCTAAAAGTTATTCTATAAGAATCTTCATAACTTTATAAATCTACTGAGTTATAAAAAAACGTATTTGTCTACCTGGATCAATGTACGAAGCATATGAGCACTGATTCGCAAGCAGTATAGCCGCTAGCGCCAGCAAGAGAGTGCTGGCGCGCGGCATCCTGCCCACCCACCAACCGCTGCTTGCCTGTTAAATAACATATTATACTTAATTTACAACAATAATTAGTATTTTATTTTATATAGAAATCCAATATGTAGCCCTAAACAAAGTGACGATGGCTATGTTCTCCTTTTTATAAAATCAACGTATAGAAAGCGGGGACGGAGAAAGCTGAGACTGAACTCCCACGGTTCCTGCAGTTCCTTCTGCCTACCCTGTCATATGCAGGATAAAGCGTGAAGCTAAAAAAAATAGAACTTATAGGAAATTCTATATATACACATACTTTTTTAATTTTTTTCGAATCTCCTACATATTTACAAAATAAGCAAAGACAACTAAAATGATGTGATAAATAATTAAGCTGAAAATAGGTAGCCAGATTGTGGTTGTCATTTAAAAAAAAATCTATTTTAAGTATTTGAAATATGAAATACAAGTATGCTTAAGATTCGAACCGAGGAACAACTATCGTGTTAGGCACGTTAAAATATTTCGTTTCTTCAATTACTAGGACTTAATACATACTACGACTTTGAAATCATAAATCAAAGGATTTCCCTAAAAATTATTGCTAAATTTACTTACCGTAACTGAAGTTATCATGTCCTGTGGTATATTTCTGTGTTGGTATTTTTATACGATACGACATATTGTCGATTTATGTACATATATGTATGCTTTCGTTTATTTAATTGTAGATTAGTCGTTGTTACTTTAAGTTACTTTGAATAGCAATTTTTACTAAAGCAGATACTTAACTAAAATAAGTTTTAAATAAAATAATTATAAAATTTTTGACAGACACATCTTTATCTAATACTAAATTCAATGAATAAACGTTTCGATATTCAATTGTAATTTTATTATTATTATAGAATATTTGACAATTTAAAAAAAAACAAAGGGTTAATTGTTGCCAACCTTTGAACCTATAATAAAGTTCAAAAAGCTTCAGCGAGCAAAATAGCATGTAAATAGCAATAGTATTTATTTTATAATAATATTATTAAAAAAATATACCTATCAATTTTTATAGTTTCTGTAACGAGATATGCCTGTCTTTTTATAGTTCCTGTCACGGGTCAAGAATCGAACTCAAAAACTGTCGTGCTTACAGAAAATAATTTACACTCATATAACAAATTAATCTTCACAGAACAATACTTATTTTATATTATTTATATTTAGATCAAAATGTAACCAAATCAAGTCCATTTGAAAACTAAAAAAAATCGAATAACTTTAAAGTTAGTAAGGACTTTCGAATCCAAGAGTGAATTTAGTGTTATATATTTCTCAACGTCTTGTCTTGCGTCACTTGAAGCGTTGAAGTTATCAAACTTGTTGAAAGCATTCCTGTGGAATAGCGTCCTGTGGAGAGAACTTCATAAGTATTTTCATTGACAGTACCACACTATACTGCTAAAGATTTACGTTTAATATATAGATATAAAATAGGTATTGTAATTATTGATGATTTTTATTTGTGTAAAAATGATTTTTGATATAACAATTTATAAATTTCAGTTCTCACAAGTAAAAATTTTTAAGTCAAAAATCGTATTCATAAATTATTGTTAAAGAAGCTTGTGTAGTTGCTTGGAGTGCAGAAAAAAATTACGTTAAATAAATGTAAGATAATAAAATAATTTAATTTCATTTACTTATATTATTAAATTTCAGTTGGTACACAATATTATTGTATAAATAATCTATCTTATATCACGTACGTAATATTGAATTTAACCACGTGTTCACAAGTAGCCTTATTAGATGAAATCAATTTCAATATTACCAATTTCCATATTTTAATTGAAATTTCAAACAGCCAACGTCCAGTAACTGAGCTACGTCTCGATTTAGTTAATATAATAATTTTGCTCCAACTAGTCAAATTAGGAAACATACATTTTTGTAATAATATTATAAAAAAAATTCGTTTATATTTGTTATATTTTTTGGGATTATTATGTTTAAAAGTAATCGTATACACTATTACAATATGTTCTAAGATTTATTTGAAAATTTATTTGTCAATATAAGTAACTTCTAAATTCTAAATTCATGCTTTATTACTCGTATATATTATAAACAAGCCTTTTCATCCTTAGAGATTTGTAATATTTCGGAATTTACGGAATTCAAGAGATTAGACATTGAGTAGCAGAATTGAAAGCCGCGCTTCATATTTTTAGTGAGAAAGAAAGACTGCCCCTAATACATATTGACCAAAACTATTACGTTTACAGTGCCGATGCTATCTTCCGTGATTTAATGGCCTTTAAAATAAATGCAATATTAACGAAAAAGATAACAAAAGATAACTTTCTTCTTCTTCTCTTTATTTATGGAGTTTCGAGCGTGCCAGTTGAAACCACTTTCTTTATATATAACAAACAATTTAATGTTGTCTTACTTACCCGCATGTGGATTTTTAGTCTTTAGAATTTATTTTTACTACTTCTCACTTTTGCTTTAAATTAATCTTATTTATTTATAAGTCTATTCTATGATTCCATAGTGATTTTTAGTAATTTATTTTCAATTAGAGCCAAGAATATATTTCATTATTATATGTTTTATATTGAAGTTAAGTTGCGAAGCACTATTATAATAATTATACCACAGTCATTAACTTTAGTACATTTACTCCATGGTTGAATGTAAAAGGTTGTTTGTATTTGAGTTAGAATTAACAAAGTTTTAGCGTAAGCTCAAACACACGCTAGTGATTGTCGACATCTAAGTTGTTCTGTTAGAGTTCTAAGTTTCACGTTGACATTACACTCAAAACATTATATGACATGGGCTTAATTATAACTTACAGTTGTGAATATATATAAATATATACATAGATATATATAATTATATAAATAGATTTTGTTATTGTAAACGTAAAGAATATTAATAATTTTATAATAATTAACAGTTTTCTTTGTATTTTTTTGTAGGTTGTAGATATTTATGAAATCGCCCTTCATATTTTTATAGATGTATGATTTATTCCTAATATAGTACTAAAGGTAAAGAGAAACTTGTATTGAGATTCTTCATCCTCCATTTTAAGCAGTTTTAACCCTCATTAACCTGTGTACGATGATACATGATGATACATGAGGTGACCTCTTTTGAATTTTAACACCTTCAACTTAGAACCTGTCACCTGAGATCTCCGACTTCACTGACCCTCAAATTTTGCTTCACATACGAGTATACTTTTGCCATTTTTTCATCATTCATTCTGTCTACATACCCAAGCCGCTTGCCTCTTCAACATGCCGAAATCGATTTCCAAAATATTTAAAACTTCCAGTTAGAGTAATGTATGTAGATTACTTGATTTAACTCCCTTAATATTAAACGGAGACACTTATTTAAGCGAGAAATTGATAAAGGCTAAAGTTATTATCTGTCTCACCCAGGTTCTATATATAATTATCTAGAGCTACCACGAGTTAGCACCCTAATATTTTATCTTTGACGGATGGCTTACTTCAATTTCTTGGCTAATCTGTTATAGTTGCCCTGTTAGATTACATTATTTTTAGATCATAGTTTCAAAATAATTTCTTTAAAATTATAATTTATTTAGTAAAAGTAGAATCTATGTATGGATGTTGGATATAAAATTGGATTTCTTTATCTATTCAAGGCCAGGGCCATTTTTATCTTATAATTATTTATTATTTATGAATTTAAAGAAATAATAAAATACTATAGTAAAAAATTAAACTAATTTGATATATAGAGCCAAAATATCAAATTCATTTAATTTTTTTGTATGGAATTTTATTAAGCTTAGGATTGGGCTATTACTTATACGACTTAATCCTTGCGTTATCCAGTATAAGAAGTTAATCCTTAAATAGTTTCACCGTATATAATCAGTTTTCCTTTATCAGCCATTGATCAAAGTACCTATATAGTAGTTTACAAAGTAAATAGATCGCCAAGAGCGAAAACTAAGCGTATCTTTTTTACGCTTCATCTACTTGATTGATTTCACTTTAAGATTTTTTTGTTTCAGTTATATTACTTCTTCTCTAGGAACGTCGATACTTTTGTGTATTTACGGACCGTTCTTTTATCTTTATATTTATAGTTTATAAGCAGAGAATATTCATTTCCTTGGTCTTTTATTAAAGAATATGATGAAAAGGTGTTCTTAGAAATACTGATTTTTGTATGGCAAAATCAATGTAGTAATGTATAGGTAAAATTCAAAACATAAGTAGATCGTACAAGATTGTACTACGTATACCATACTTCCGGCGGTTTCCTCTTTGTCAAATTGAAATATCTAAGTTGTTTATGACACATGTCACGTTCTAAGTGCTCGAAGTAACTCTGACCACGGGTACAATGTAATCTATCGTAATAATTTATAGAATATATTATATTATAACAGTTTCAAATTCAATTCAACAGTTGCTTAGATTAGCGCTTTAAGCAAAACAATTTTTTTATATTAGTATCTATATATAGTGGTACGTATGGTAACTTGTAATCTTTAATGTCGTAAATTAGTACTTAATAAGATACGTTATCCTATATAAAGATCGAAGAATATTGGCCTCATTATTTTATATCGAGATTACCTTCTAGGAGCAAATTTCTACAATCTCAGTTTATATAATATGCAAATGCAGAGGAGAACACTACCAAAATGACAAAGAAATACGAATTCTTTTGAAAGCTATGAAGCTTTAATGAAAAATTATAATGAGGACCAAAAAACCTAGCTTTATTATTTTTCTTTGAATTCATATGTTATATTTTAAAATATCAAACATTTGATATTTTTTATTACTTTGCTATTTTTTTACTCATCTATTTAAGTTTTAAATGAATATTGAAGGGATCATTACTGGAGGGAGTATATTATAGCGCAGTAAGTCAAAGTTTGGTCACAATTTTTATATTCTTAGGTTAAATCAAATCTAATTAAGTAAGTTATTATTACTAGCTAGCTGTTGCCCGCGGCTCTGCTCGCGGTTTTTACCGAGATACTAATCTTAGTAATTCGTAACATTTACCTACACAGTCTTAATAATGCTAGGTACTAAATACTAATATTGTGATTTGGTTTGGACCAACGTTACTTATTTAAATTATTATGAAAAAGAAATTATTATGACAATGTTTTTGAGCTTTTAAATCTGAAATAAATGATTTTTATATTTTTTTTCTTTATATTTAAAGATATATTTGATAATTGTAGCCTACAACACTTTAAAGTAAGATTTTGATTATCTATTTATGCAACTGATGGGGGAAGGATGATTCTTCTTCTTATGATTCTTTAAACAGGTAACCATCATATCATAGGTCATAAAACAAAGGGCAGAAAAGCTTAGTAAAAAGCTTAGTATTCACGTAAACAGCTTTAATTTTCTTCTAATACCAAGTTTTCCATGCCTACTCTGATATATGTTGGACACAGCGTGAATATAAATAAATATTTATAATTCAAAAAGCTTTAAAAGTGCATGTTTAACTTTCAAAACATCAAAATTACCCCACCCAACACAATAAGAAATTCTAAGGAATAATGCTAATTCAAACAAAATAATAATTTAATTTTTAACTTTTGTGTTTAAGTATTGAGGTCATTCAGAAAGTTTTGTGTGACTTTATAACTTTAGTTGAGGTATAATTTCAATTGAAGAATTCTCTGAATTTATTAAGTTAAATTTAGGTACTCGTGGTATGGAGGAAAATTCGTGTTAAATATTATAACTTAATGTTAAACGTGTAGGAGGTGCGTAAGTAAACAAGCCTGCGGAGATAAATCCATCATAAAGCAAAAATATTTATTTATTTATTTATTTAATACTTTATTACACCTACGTAAAAAAAAGAACATGTAAAATAGTATGGAGGGTAGTGATTTACCCAAACACTATTGGCCTAATGGCATATAACAATCTACATCTATCAAAGAGAAAGTATGATTGTATGTTCGGCGTAAACGGATGGTTTGACCGAATTAAACCGATTATCCTGAAGATTTTAGGTTGAACCACCGAATAGCCTTTTTGCTTGGAAGTTTAAACCACTATTTTATTAGGCTAAGCTTGATATGTATCTATAATAACAAATAAATAAATCAATCTAACGTTAAGATACTCTGTTTCTTACCTTTCACTCAATTATGAGACATTAAGTGGCGCGACACTACGCGAACGAAATAAAAGTGTACATTCTCTCCGAGCGGGATTCAAAACTATAATCGTCGTTTATAATTACTTAATGAAACCTCTATCCACTTACTACATTCTAAATATATTACAATATAGTGAGATTAACAGTTTAAGTGCTTGTTATAAAAGTATCAGAAACTATGACATAGTGTATTACACATTTCACATCATTTATGTTCTGCCATATCGTAACTTTGATGTGATAGTTATAACTTTAGGCGGTAACGGTAGCGGAACTATTTCAAAAAATATAAACGCCGCAGTTGTACTGTGAAGAAATTATCTAATCACATGCCTGTAGACATTACTGTATGTATGCATTTTATTATGTCGGCGGTAATTACTAGATTTTTTTTAATTTAACCCTCCCTACTCTCTCACTCTCCCTCTCTCTGCTTGAGATCTTGTTTGTTGATTTTGTTTTAAATTTCAAAATTTGCTGATTTAGAAACAGCGTTTTGAGTATCAATGCGTTATAATGAATTAATTTATATTGAAAATAAATTTTATTACATGAATAATTAAAGTGTAAATTATCTTTCTTTATTTCTAGTGGAAATATGATTTTAGAAATAGAACTTATAAGTTCAATGTTTTTTTAGCTTCACGCTTTATCCCGCATATTGCAGGGTAGGCAGAGGGAACTGCAGGAACCATATGAACCTAGTGTTAAGACACTCCATTGCTTAGTCCCTGCTTTCTCCGTCCCCGTATTCCGCGTTCAATTTTTTAAAATCATATATTCACTTGACATCAAAATCTTGCTTGTAATATACAATGTAATGGTGTAAGTGTAAGCTTTTATCCCATCGGCTATTAGTGTCAGAGCTTACTGACACTAGCTAGCTTTACGTATCGAAACTGTCAGTGAATTGAATCTGATGCAGAACCAATTTAGAATATATCACGTTTCGAGACTGACGTGCTCGTATGTTGTTTCAAAGCAACTTGAATAAATTTCGATTTCAATTACTTTTTTAATTTGACTACAACAATGTGACAATGACAAGTAATCTTTTTAATGTTTTTTTTGGTTCTGTTGGATTTTAAAACACACAAATATATAATTATTTAATATATTATTAGATTTTTTTATATACATATGATGTAATATAAACATATTTCAGATTTACATCATACATATAGCTTTTCTGTATATAGAGGGCGCAATACCATTTTTTTTACTTCTAACTAAGCCTTCCGTTTGCGCGCCTTAGGCCTACCCAATTTAGGCAATTTAAGAAAATTTATACTATAAATATATTGGTTTAAATTTACTTTACTCAAGTACAATTTTTAAATTCTGTGTAATTTTACATTAACATTCAATATTTATATATACATATGTACAGAACGTATCAAATAAAATAATTATTTATTCTATATAAAAGTTCTTACCATCACGTAACTTATGTATTTTCTTAGGATCGATTAGGATCGGTGGTACACGTGCCAATTGTGCCAACATTGCGCCATCAGCATTGTGTATGGCGATATATTTCCGGATATTATTTAATTTCGGTAGTTTTTGTTGATATAAAATATGATTAAAATATCATGAATTAAAACTTACTTACGAAGAAAATTATCAGGCAAAAATTAGAGTTAATTTCTTATATAATAGAAATAAATTTAGTTGTGTTGCAACGAAATCTCTCTTTACCTTATAAAACACCTCGAAGCAACAAAAACAATAGCTTTACTTACAAGAACTACTTTTATTTTAATAATTCTGAACAGATCACTTCAAATTTGATTTGGCGGTGAGAAGCTTACGTACAGCGTACAGTGGAGGTTAGCGTTAATATGTATTTCATAACCTTTTAAATCTGTTGACTAGCTTAGTAATTTGAAGGGAATTTTTCAAGCACTGCTTTGAATTCATGACCATGTAACACTATGGTAAGTTAAGCCTTAGTTAATATTTCTTTCCCACAGAGTTCGGTCCAAGATGGACCAGACCTTATTACTATAATAAAATATTTTAAATAAAGTACTAAAATTAGGTAAAAATATATTGAATTCAATGAAAAACCAATGTTTTGGGTAACAAATGGGCAGAGGTTCATTACAATAGGCTCTTAAACGGTAAATACCAATTTGAAACAGGAATGTTTAGAGGTTATTGCCTCTGAGGGGAAACTCGCAATAAAGGTTATTTTTTTACGATCTAGGTCTTTTCATAACAACTGGAAAGAAATTAATTCATTTAAAAAGATAAATAATGGCAATTGACTGTAAAGATTTAAGTGTCTTTGGTGAACTGTTGCTAAACGCTTTGCTTGTATATACATATGTTTATAAGTATTATATGATATGGTCTGATAATACTTTTATTATTACGTAAGACTATGCATAATTTCTACTCCCGGCAGTATAAGTATTGATCTTACGTATATTGAGCAAATAGACGCGGCTAAATTGAGTCCATGTTCCTGTATAAGAAATAACCGTTGGCACAATTCCAAAGCAGGGTTTTGCTTTTTCAAGTAATATACAACGATGGCTTCTTTGTGAGTCAACTTTTACCATATTAAAACGTAGTAACGTAAAGTACTTTATTATACAAATTACTTGTAAAATAGCCTCATTTTTCGCTCGTATCTAGGCGTTTGTTAACAAAACTTTTTTGTATTTAATTATTAATTTATATATGTATATTTTTTATTTTACCTTAGAAATTGAAATAAGTTTAAACTTAAAAAAGCGATGTAGTTATGGAAATATTTAGAAAATCTATTGAATTATTATTTAAATTTGGGTCACGTGAATTATAAGTAAGTAAGTCAATCTGCATTTTTATTAAAAATAATCTTTTACTTTATGATGCTCTATAAATATATTAGTATACTTTTAATATTGTAATATAGTTTATCCAATGTAAAATTGTTAAAGGAACTCTGTAAGCTCTAAAAATTTCCACTCATTAAAGGTAATTAAAGCCAGTCGGTGTGGTGATTCCCTCCGAAGGCCTATTTCACGGCTCACCGCGTGTGATCATTTGCAAACTGATTGAGGGTTGTTTGCATCTGGTTGATTGCTATTCAGATCCCTTCCCACTTTATTGGGAAGGCTATATTTGAATAGAAATTTATAAAATTAGCAAATTTACAATAACTTTAAGTAATACACAAACATAATATATATGACATATATTAAATTTAAATATTATATTTTATAATATACACTTTATTTTGTAAATGGAAGCTTTGAATTCATTATAATTAATGAAACAATATTTGTGTTAATGGGACTGTTAGTTTGATTCCAACTCAAGTAAATTATTCACATTTCCAAGACCTTTAAATATAACGCTTCTTATAATCTTCCCACTAAGAACATAGTGTTTTAAAACCATCCTGAGAGTAAATAATTGAGTGTATTGACACAATTTTCTCTCTTCTTACAACATATATAACATAAAGCGTTAAAATAAAAGCAACTTTTCCAAATTCAGTACATTTTTTACCATATATTGGCGTCGTTAATCAAAAAATCGTTCGACATCTCGCAGAATAAAAAGCTACAGTCAAATAATAACGAGGGAATGATTGAATTCTATGTTCACGATCAAAAATAAATTATGTGTACTCTGAATGGAGTGCGGATGCTTGTTGAGGACTTTTTGATATCGAAATGACAGGAAGTGTACAAAAGCTATCTTTATTTGTATGTTATTTGTCAAATGCTGAGTGCCTTTCGATGTATGAATGTATCTATATTAATATTTAGCTCTACTAATGAATTTGTTTGATGGATCGTGCTGATCTCAGAAATTACTGTTACGATTTGTGAAATAAATTCTCTGTAACATGAAAGTCGTGGATTCAATGTACAAATTAATTTAACTTATTTATCTTTTAATAAATTTTCCATCGGTAGATCTGCTCTAGCTAAGTTTTGAAATTAGACACAAACTAAGCAGAAAAGTCACAACATTATGCTTACTCTTCTCACATATACGTGTATGAATGTATGAAGAATACATTGCGGAGCTGATAATTTATCGTGTTGTATAGAGATTCCACATAAAATGGTACTATTTTGTTGAAAAAAAATTATTGCTTCAGATGACCGCACAAATGACGTAGACTAGTCGTAGTCGCAGTGAAAACCATATAAATATAAAACGAAAAGCCTGTTTATTGTAATTTATATTACAAATACGAACATACTTGTTCTTGGTAGCGACATTGTGACAGTTACGTCATATTACGGAAAAAGGTGGCTTATATAAAAGCGTTAGCATTTTGAAGACATATGAAAATATTTCCCACAAAAATGTATGATAGCTAGACATCGTTACCTTTCACTTAACAATGATAGATTGCTTTTTCCTTTATTTTTTTTAGTAGAAAGCCGACAAGCTTAGCTTAGAAGAAAGACGTTTTATTTTGTATATTTTAAGGGTACGCAGAGATATTCTCGTCTTGTATTACACTAAATATCCGCCTTTTTTTACGAGATTATCTTTTTGGAAGTTTAAGTTCGCCTGATCAAATCAAGAAAATGTACAAAAATCGAACTTACTACCATTATTTTTATTATTTGACGCTGCCTCCTGTATCACAGGAGCATAATACAACAAATATATTTGAAATATAGGCATTTACTCCAATATGAGATTCAAATTATGTGATATGAAACATGTTTTAAAACTTCGCCGTTTAATTCCGCTGCCGTTTAAGGTAAAATAATTGAGCAACTTTATGTAATATATTAATCCTTGGTTAAAATCAAAGGAGTTGCAAAATTTTGTTATGTTCAAAATTACCATTTTATTATTAGCATCCCCCAATCTGTAAACAACGCTAAGGTAAACAACCCTTCGATAAAATTGGTATTACGTGCATGTCAAGAATTAATTTAATGACTGACAGATTGATTGATCTAAATTTTGTAATATATCTTTATAAAAGTGCCTATAAAATGCTATACTTATTTGTATGTCATTTATATTTATATAAAAAATAAATAAACAAATTGAAAAAGCATTAAGCTTTTTCAAATTCATTAATAAAATAGTAATTTAAATAAAAATCCAAAATATGTTAACTACCGATATATTTAACACGTATATTTTTTTTATGTACATTGCTAAAAGAATGTAATATCTCTAATATTTTAAACAAGTAAGAGGCAGATAAACATAAGAAAACGAAGCTTTTTTAATATAACTAATTGTAATAAACACAAATCAATGTTTTAAATCATAATATATATAGTTTGCCACTAAATTTCTAAATATAAACGAGATTATGCAGATGCTATCATAGAAAACCTTAAGGAAAAGGTACAGACGTTACTTTTCCCAATATAATAAAGAGCCAGATTTTCCTTATCTCTATACAGCATCCCTTGGGTACTAGCTGGGTTTTAGTTATAACGTCATGTCCAAAATGACATATTACTTTAATAGTTGTTTTACTTTTATGATTCTTGTTTGAGTGTTTCATGCCAAAGTTTTTTATCATAGAGTAAAACAAGTTAAGTTTTTAAATGTTATACATAATTTATATGAGAAAAAAAGTACTTAATATTCCATCGAGTCACTTAACATAATTGTACGTTGCCACATTATTGTACGTACATCGCAAAAAAAGAAAGATTTTTTACAAGAAAATAAAACAACAAAGCTTTGACATTAGCGTCTAATCCCGTATTCCCCGAAAGAATCAATCACAAATTACAGCTAATCCTGTCAGTGCCGTAAGTGGCTTTCCTTTTCTTATTTACTATATGTTTTTATTAAATAAATATGTAATATTTTATAAGTACGCTTTTCGATTCACTTTTTATTTGATTTTCATTATATTCATTTTGTATTGGCAGGTCTGAGAGATTTTATTTTAATGTTATACATCAAAAATAGGCCATCGTGACGCCACGGTACTGTATCTGTCTAAAACCTAACGATTTTATATTCGATTTCCCTTCGTGAAAATAAATTACTTTCATTTTCTCAAAACAAGGTTCTGGTTACAATAAGCGCGGTGTTGAGTCACGTTACTCAACAAGTTGTTTCAAAAATTGACTTTAGTGAGGAACGGATTGTCCGAACACAACAGGCACTATCCTGCTTTACTTCTATAATCATTTCAACAATGTCTTTTAATATAATTATACGTTTAATTTTTATTTAAATCTTTACTTCTTTAAGGCTATTTGAATGTAAAGCTTTAATAATTATAATTCGTAATTAAACAATTTCCTTAAGCCCTACAAACATTTAATTCTAGCGGTAGAATTAGAAATTCTAAATATAGCAAATGACGTTATACAGTTAATTGACTTTTCGTTTTACGGTAATTAAAATTAGCATTCGAGGACGTAAAATAATTAAGAGCCGATTAAAATTTGGGAAGGAAATAACAAAATTAAATTAGAACGTCTTTTTTCTTTTCAGTCTTATTATTTCGTTTATGTTTTCTTGGTTTTCTCTGAACACTTTTTACATACCAAATGTAGTATTACAAAGGTCCATCCGATTCATGACATTATATGTTGACTAGCGTAACTTAAATACGTTAGTTTTATCAAAAAAGGATGTGGCATAATTTATTGACCTGAGTAGGGATCTGTTACAAAATTGTCCCTTTTAAAGTCAGATAGTCCCTCAATTCATTAGGATGGGATAAAATTCGTTCTGTTCAGAACTATGCCACGCCCAGTGGTGTTGGTTTTACTTCGTCTTATACTGGTCATTTATACATATGACAAATCAACAGACTAATAAGTAATACTTACTGTTAAAAGTAGCCTTCAATTTACCAGAAAAAGGTAATCAAGAAAAAAATAATCACAACAATTTGAAATGTTCCCGATCGTTAAGCAACGTTCATCTTAGTTGGTAAAACGACTCCCTAGACACTTACTATCTATTAACATTATGAGATAGCCTCTTAAGTACGTATATAGTAAGACTACTTATTTATTTTTGTTATTTTAGGATACTATTTAAAAGTAGTTTTTTTATAAAACAATTTGTTTATATTTTCATATACTAGTACAGAATTGTTAAATCGTTGAATAATAAAAATTCAATCCTCAAATATCTATATGGAAAATATGAAAATGAATATAATGTTTTTGTCATTTATTCAATTTGTCCGATGTTCCCACTATATCACAATGGCAGGCTGTCACGAGCTGTAATAGAACCTACTACATGCTCTGCCATGGCAAGTTATTTATTGTTTTTTTTCTAATACTATGTTATACATGAAAATTGTTTACGTCATAATTAATGACGTATTCTTATACAAATTTTCCCTCATTTATATCGAGAAAGAGGTTACTTATGTAAGCTTAAGTTGTCCCGCTTTCTTACAGTGGAAAACAAAATATATAGCCCCTGTCAATATCGCTGAGCCGTTAATTAATCCTCTTACAGTTACTTAGTCTGTCTGTCCTTTGTGTTTTTACAATAATTTATGAACGAACGTGAATTATTTATTACTAGAAGACTTTATGGAGGGCATGTAAGAAATATAAGTTAATAATTAAATAATTAATCATATTCTATTTGATATAGTAGAATAACAAAAATAAAAAAAGGGTTCGTATCTACATTGAAACAACAAAGAAAAAAGTTAAGCAACCCGTTTGCCTCCTCGCTTAATAAACCTACGGAGCATTTATCGGATAAACGACAGCATCACCACATATTTTCTCATCTAACGTCCTTTATGATAACAAACCTAACTCGATTTTTCCGGTGAAATGACTTGGATATTATAATACTTATTACGCTTCTATGAAAGGTTAATAAAATATGATATTATTAGATTTTATCTTCCTTTCATTCAATTTTCAAGAGAAAGTAGAAATATGCAAAAATATATAAAATATCGCATTATCTTTCATAGGCCTATAAGTTTGAAAGCTTTCATTCTAAAATAGCAGTTAAATGAAGCTTTCTTTTATAATTGTAGGATATCTATAATAATCTGTGTTCGAATATAAAAATGCTTGCGATAAAAATTCAAAAATTAATGGTAAAATTTTACTCGGCCTTTCATTTTCAGTTATATACAACATGATAATCGAAGGTTTTTAGCAAATTGAATCCAAAGTATAATTAAGATTATATTACATTTTAAATTTTCTAAACTCTTAATAATCTGAACTTCCAATTCATGCTTACGCACCAATTTTCGTGTTTTAAAATAATATAAAATTCGCATTTAAACATTTTAAATATGATTATGAAAATCACATTAGAAATGTTTAAATGCGAACTTAATATTCGAAGGATGAATTTGAAATGATACAAGGAAAGAAGACAAAATTTCACAATAGGTTGACAGAGGGAACCGTAAACACAGCCTTAAGACATTCTATTCCCAATTTCCATCTTTTGAGGCAGCCTACATTGAGGGGCGGAACTCAACGCTGGAAGTTAGTCGCTATATAGTTAGAAAATACGATACATAAGTATATACTACCGTTATGTAGCATTATCAAATGAATCGCGCGAGTAACTCGCGGAATTTCATTAATTACAGCCAATATACTCGCGTTTATCTAATTATGTGTAAATTCCGAAACATGATACACTTATATATCTCATAAATTCAATAACTTATATATGAAATATATTTTTAATAATTAATAATAAAATTTATTATTATTAATGTATGACGTGTTGCTATAAGCCAATGTTAATTGAAGCCGTATTTGTTGGAAATGATTTCTAGTTATAAAAAACAAAATAAAATTTAGTAAAACTGCTCCTTTTCCGAAATTTCAATATATAGGCTTTTATTTCTTTTTTTATAACAGGGACCTGGTCATAAAAAGCGAGATACAGGTTTAAAAAAAATGTAGGCATTACTCTGTTCAGTACTAATTATTAAGATTTGGGTGAAATTAGACATTTTCTAATCAAATCTATCATAATTTGTAATAAAAATATGACGACTGTACAATAAATCGGTACAGTAGATCGAAATGCGATCTTAAAATATACAATATGTTTTTTACCCTCGTACTATACTAATATCCTCGAACACAATTGTTAGTATTATATGACTTAATGATTTATATTCTAATTTTAACCAATTTTTACAAATTTCTTTTAAAATTTAAAAAGAAGTAGCAGATGTGAAGAGCGAAATTTCAATTTATATTATATTTTCATTTGAGATATTAATAAATCTGCCCTACGTTGCCATGTACGTGACAACACGTAAATGCAAGCAATGTATGTAACTTTGTTTTTTTTACATATTATGTGTGAATACTCGTAGAGTATACGGCACATATCGCTGTCTAGCTGAGAGGTTAAACTATGTCGAATAATATAGCGGTCAAATTATTTCTTCTTAAAACCAATAAAGCATATATCCATGACATTTATTCCTTACTGTATATATAAATTCGTAAATTTAGTAATTTTTTGTAAGAGAACGTAGCGTCCTAGACGTCATGGTCTAACTAACCTTTTAGCTCCTCCACAGTCATCAACCACTTCATACGTGGTCTCCAGAGGGTCCTCCTACTTTTATTAGTATTATCAATACTGTATTCTCAAAGGTCAACCTTCCTATGTTTTTTATTACCCTTTCTTAGTATTAACTGTATTTAAATTTGAATTATTGCAACAAAATTTAGAAACAATTAAGGTTCTTATAGAAAAGTAACAACGCTTTTCATTAAAATAAATAAGCGTAGAGCGTTTAGAATGTACTTATCATGTATATCAGTATACATAAAGTATATATTGGAACTTGATGACAGTGGCTTTTCAATTTGAATGTATTTTTTATATTTCACGTAACATTATAAAGTGCGAGGTATATTTAAATTAATTTGGTTTATTGATATTATGTCAAATTAATTGAAACAAAAGAAGATATATATTTAAATAAAAAACATGTACGTGTAAAATATATATTGAAAATTAAACGTATCGGAATCCAAACCCGGGCCTCTTAATTGTCATCCAAGTGCTACTTTCGAAGCTACATTTTTCATAATCAAAAGTTACTGCTAAGACTAAATGTTTAAAAAAATTAAATTTAAGAGAGAAAAAAGGAACTAAGAGAAAGAAGAACTTTAAGAAATTAAATTTAAAAAAAAATGTGTATACGAAATAATTTTGAAATAACATGAAATTTTTGAGCATATCATATAGTTTTATTTGTTTCACAAACTTACATAGTGAATAAGCGACTCATTTTAGAAATAGACCAAATGGTTTTTGTAGACAAAATCGGTATTTTTAGAATTTAATATTAAGATGTATATGTAGTATGATGATATGTAGTAACATTTTAAAAATTATTTTTCTATTTTGTTAGTAAAAAACAACCAAAATATTAGTTTCATATTGAATTTGTATAAACTCTACAATCTTATGATTTATAATCCCATTTCAATATAAGTTTGTATACTTCCATAATAAATTCGAAATAACATTTGACCTTTCTAAGCTTAATAGACTATTAAACTTGCTGAAGTACTTGGCGAGCTTAATTCGAGGAAGCTTTGAGTTGAGTAAAAATATATAAATCTTACCAAATTTAGGTTGTGATTTATAATACTCTTCTTTTTAGGGTACATTAATGTTATAAATACTAATAAGTAAAGAACAAAGTGTTCACAAAGTGCTTTGGACCGTATATGGTAATATAAAACTTTAGTGTCACTGTAAAAGTTAAGAAGGTGAGAACTCTTAATATCTGTATCTTAAAACAAGATATTCGATCTACCCCTCTTCCTCTCTATATTTGTAAAAGTCGATACTGTTTATTTATCTATTTTTAGAATAACTACGCTAACTATAACGATCGATGAAGGCAAGAAATTCAGAGTGATTCATATTTATAATTTAGATATTCATGGCTTGGCTGGACAATGGATGGTATTTAGCTATCCTCAATGCAATTTTACTAACAACAAAATGAACGCAACCTTTGTTGCGTAGGATCTTATAAGTAAAAAAAAGTATTGCAACCGATATTGCTCAAGTTTTTAGAAAATCATAATAATAATAAGCAAAAAAATAATAATTGAACTGTTAAGCCACCTTAAAGTAATATACAAAGTGTTAAAGCATCGTTTTTTATCTACGTTCTAAACGTTGAACTGAAGCAGCATAACTAAAGCTACTGTAATAAGTAAAGATTGACTACATTTCTATAAAATCATTGGAATGAGTTGTGTTACCATTGGAAAGCATTTTATGAAACATTTTGAAATGCGTTTAATCATTGCTAACGCCCTATTCACGCATGACGTGTGAATTGGGTCAAGGATGATAAAAGGGCAGTTTAAAAAAGGGCAATATAAAACAATTTTACGGGGTAGGCGGTTGTGACTTAGGTTTACACTCAGTAATTATACATTATTTACATTCTTTTCGTTATGGTAACAAAACGATCGTGGCGTTGAGTCACATCTTTCTAAATGCAAGGTTTGGTAAGGCGGAAAGCAGTGTGTATTTACAGGACAAAGAGTGAAACTAAAAAATCATTTGATTAAAAAAAATAATAGTAATGTTTGTGTAATTTTTGTTTTAAATTGAATAATAAGAGCTAGACATTTTTTGAAACAATAAAAAATTTATTAAGAAACATTTTATAGCATAAGTTATCTGAATTTAACCTTATATTATATCCTTATATTATATAAACTAACACATATGACTATAATGTGATCGTTTCACAAAATTACAAATTAAACGACCAGTTACTTATTGGATTATTTAATTCTTAATTTATGTATCAATTTAGTGGGTCATGAGTCAATGTGTAACCTATAATTACTAATTATTTTTTAAAATATCATTATAAAAATTATGCTTAGTAAATGAAAGAGCATCAATATCTTAAATCAAACCTTATTTAAAACAAATCGTATATATTATAAACTGTAGTAAATAAGAGAACAATTTCTTGAATAGTCTCTATTGACTAACATTGCTATCAAATATGAAGAGTTCTTTAATATATTGATTTTTATTAAATAACGAACACCTCTCTTTATGATTTAACCAAACGTTAACGGCTAGATCGTTAAAAGTTGATGTTCCGAACGACATGGTCAATTTATTTTATGGAATCGTCACTTTTACGATATGACCACGTTATACGTAAAACGCCTAAAAAGAATATTTAATAAATTTATAATCATCTTGAAAAGATCGTGATATGTAAAATAAGTATATACCTAAAAATATTAAAGACAAAATATAACGACATAAAAAATATAAAAAAAACTAGCATATAAAAACTATAACATAGCTTAGCTTTATGAGAACTTATGGCTTAGCAGAGTGCTTAGGTAGATTTCAAAAGGCGCAAGTTACGTGCAAATTTTTACACGTTACCTTAAAACAACCTTTTTCTGCCTTCGGTGTAGATGTTAATCTACCTAGTTCTATCTAACTAGTTTTTAGAATAATAATAGAACGTATCTATCTAATTGATTACTTTGTGCATATTTAACCAAGTAAATATACATATACATGTGTGAACATAGTACATATACATATATAGCTTTATATTTTTGACACAGATACTATTCAGCTACGCACTGAATAAAATAGTATCTACACCACAATCCTATATATGTATATAAACGATTGTCAAATGAATATTACATAAAGTTTTATATGGAAATCTGAATGTGAATGTAAACTAAGTAAAATTAAATATTTATTATTTGCTATCACAGTACATGTATGTATTTTTGTTATTTATTTCTATGTCACGTATTCTTCGGCTCACATAACATTGCGACATTTATGTATTCTTTCAAATGACTAGTTTTGTTGGAGTAAATGCTCCTTAGCGTTAAATTTTTTAAGAGTGCATGATAAAGAATATAGAAATAAAAATATATTAAACAAAATAAATAGAAATAGAACCGTTGAAGTCTATGTTAATATACAAAAAGCAATCTAATGTCTTAATAGCAAATCTTCCATATACCCTTGATATAAATCAATAAAACGATAAAGATATTAAATATAGAAACTAAATCGTAGAAATTATTATAACATGTGTGGAACAGAGTGTCTTGACATTAAGTTTATTGTCCAGTCTCTCCAACTTTCTATACAAGAAAAATTTAAGACCATTCCACGCTTCAAGAACGTAGAAAGAGTTATTTTTATATTCCACAAAGTTTATTTTAAACACATACAGTAAACATAAAATACGTAAACAGAGAAACTAAATTTATTTTTTTATGGTAAAATAATTTGTGTGCCACTCAACACGCAATGCCGGGAAAAGGCGGAAAGCGGAGAACGGAGTGTCTTAACCTGTTTCTGCGGTTTCCTCTGCCTACACTGCTATGTACGGGTTAAGGCGTGAATTTACAATTCGTTTGTTACAATAATCAAAATAATATCAAGGTACCGGCTATCAGATACGCTTGGAAATTATCCAAAGACAATCAATTCAGCACCATCAAATAAATTATACTTATATTTCAAGTCCATTTTGAGCATAGTAGAGCTAAGTTAACAGAAATCAGTTTAATACTGTCCAAAACCCTTGGGATATTAAATGACAATTTATCTTAAAGTTTGCTCAATACTTCGAAGTGATCAAACATTAACAAGATGCTGTAATATCTACTTCTACAAGTGTTACTTCGTCATCTATTTTCCGAATTGTAATTCCTAATATTCTAATATAAGCGATATATCTGACATGTTTCTAAGGTTAAATATACATATTTTGTTAACATTCGGTGTTAATTCACACTAAGGATTAAAAAAGTACTGAAAGAAAACATAATAATTTAAACGCAGCCGGAGATATAATAAGTTGTATAAAGCATTTGAAAATTTTAACTTAACTCGCCTAGATAAGTCTATAAGCTTGTACCTACGAAACTATATAACAATAATTAAATATACTTATAAAGCAGCTATCCCTTAAAGAACTAAAGCTAGTATAGAATAAAATAATTGAAAACCATTATTTCCAATCCTTTCACGTCTATAGAATTATGCTAAGATATTCAATTAATCCGGACTTGTGTTCCATCAAAGTGGACATGGTGTTTGACGTTTAATAACGGCGGAACATTGTTTGCCTTAATGAGTGACTTGTAGCTATGAACTGAGCTTATTGTTCTTGGAATTCGTTTTTATAAAGATGTTTTACTGTCACATTTTATTATATAATTTGATTTATAAATAAATTTTGCTTTTTGAACATAAAGGTAGTTAAGTAAGTAAGGAGGTAGTTAAGTAAAAAAAACGATTAAAGATACATAATACATATGCAATACTGATCGAAAATATTATTTTGCATATTTATATCCACTCGTGCTTATAAGGATACTCTAATCTCGCGTAGATTCTATAAGAAACTTATTTGATCTGTTATTTATTATTAATACTGTGGAGATTTAAAATATTGCAAAGAAACAATCTGCCTGCAACAACCACTAGAAATGAAAAACAAACACTTAAAACGTTTACAACATTAAGCAATTCATTTTGCGTCAAAAAGGATTTCAAGAAAAATTCATAAGATGAGTAAGTAAAAATACATAACCTCGTTAGTGAATAAAAATATATCGTAATTTTTACATAAAGTTCAAAATTAAATTTTCCAACACTTGTAGCTACTAATATTTACTGTTTTTAAATAAGAATTAGCAACAAACTTTTTGTATATGTTATATTGGTTCTATTTTATTTTTTGTTATTGAGTCGGGAAGCTTTATAGTTACTAAACAAAAGATTGATTTTACACTCTTTTAGAAACTAGCCCATATAAAAAGCTTATGTGAACAATGTCTTACGTACGCGTTTACGTAGCTTAATTCTAAAGCATGAAATGATTTGAGTGAATTTAAAACATAAATTTATATTTAATTGATATGGATCTCATGTGAATTTCAGCTAGTAGGTGCATTTCTATTCATATAAGCATTTTTAAATGTTACTATAGTTTGGATACAGGCACTGGTTTTCTGACATTAATTATAACTAAAAACCCATCACGTAAATTTAATTAATGATACTTATTTATAGATGATTACTTCGAATTTGTGTTGATAAATTGCAGGTTATTGCCCATTATTATGTACTTTATGTATAATATTATAACAACAGCGAACAGGGGCAAAGTATTTATAAGGGTTTGATTCGTGGAGAATATAAAAAAAATTAAAATAGAATATTCTAAAATTTTTCCAAGATTTTGAGGTAAAGATATGTCATGTTAGTCTAAATACAATCTTTTTATTTAAAAAAAGAGTGGTGTAAGATAAAATAATTTTATTCGCGAAGTACTTATTAATAACAAAACTATTTATTGCGCTGTTAGTTTACTATTGAAGTCAAAATAATAAAATGTAATTTAGTCTTTTTAAAGTAACACCAAAATCAAAATTATACCTACAAACATAGCCTAGCAATTCCATAGCCTTAAAACTTGTTAACTCGAACAAACGTGAACGGAGAAATGCAAAGAATGTCTCATTTAGAAGCGTATTGTGAAACAAAAAGTTGCAAACTGAAGAAATTCTAAAGTGAATGTTTCAGAATGAATTTCGACTACGAAATACCGACAAAATTTCATATACGGAACATAAAATTTATTTGAAAAATATAAGATTTTTTCATTCTTTGAATTCGAAATAAAATATAGATATTTTCTTTCTTCTATATTTTGTCTTTTTTTAGTCAAAAGTTATTTTAAATATATGTTAAAATCAATATAAATATCAGAATCGGAATATACTAAAGTACAACTTTGTAGTTACCCATAGCTAAATTGTAATATATGTATATTTAAGTTACATCGTATCTAATAATACATGATATAAAGTCGTGGGAAGTAACAAGTGTAGCACTTATATTATGGCCTTCACAGATCATATTCTGTTTATGGGTCGAAAGAACGGACGGGTGATTTGATCGATCGGCAAGATAAGGTTTATTATCCTTTACGACCAATATTTTAGATAGTAAAGCCTTCTGATAGTAAATTTTAAGTTTACAAAAAGGAATTGTAAGTTTTTATTAGATTTTTTTAAGACAAATATAGTTACAATTTTGATATGCATAAAAACTTTGAAAAAATACTTTTTATAACGATTCTTTAGCTTTTTATAGGCTGGCTTTGGCTGTGAGGATTTTTTAAAATAATTTATGGATATATAAAGATGTATGTATGTTATAAAAATTGGCAATTAGACTGCCTACATATTTCAAAATGTAATATTTTCTTTTTACAAATAGGGACTGATTGACTGATTTATTACTGGTTCAATTTTTTTTAGCTTCACGCTTTATCCCGCACATGGCAGGGTAGGCAGAGGGAACTTCAGGAACCATACGAACCTAGTGTTAAGACACTCCGTTGCTTAGTCCTTGCTTTTTTCCCGCCCGGGTTCAATTAAGTATTTATTATATATTATTATATTATTTACGGGTTAAATTAATAGAAATAAAGTTGTAAACGTTATTCATTAAAGAGTATAAAATAATTTAACTAAGCGTGGCGTTGTCTATATAGTCATAGAGTTATCATTAAAGTGAACGAATATTGAATTTGTGTTGGACGGTAGAACAGACAGACAGTGTAGTTTACATTGTTAGTAACAATGCATTCAGCTCACAAATTAAGTGAATTTCACGTTTCATAGAGCTTTCAGGGCTTTCACAGATAATACAAAAGGTTTACGTCAATATTTATAATAGCTTTGGAATAGCATTATAGTATGATATTTTTACTGTATTAGGTATATTAGTGTGACATCATATACTGTAACGGTATAATAAAAGGTATTTGTTTACATCTAATTTATACTTTTAAGCATTTAAATTAGATTCCATCAAAAATCAATATTTCTGTATTAATAGTGTAGTAAAATTTACGGAGAAGAATTATTTAATTTAGATGCACTGTTCTCTAAAATAACCAGTCGTGTTTAAAGAAATACTATTATTAAGAAGATTTTAATAAAAAGTAGGAATAAAAATATTAGTAAAATAAATCTGGGGCAACAACTTTATTTTTCTACTTGTCCTAGAGTCTTGATGTAGTACGTAACATGCTAAGCTCTCTGTCTACTCAAACAACAATATCAAGGAAATTAGAATGAATGAATGAATGGGAATGCAAAAAATTTTATTAGACCACAGCATTTCAAGCAGTAACAAATAGCAACACAGTTTATATTTGGATTATTAATATATACATAAATAAAATTTTCATGAATTATATATTCTATATTTAATAAACCAAGCCGCCTTTTTTACCTCAAATTATAACAAGTAACACGTCCTTAATTATTTATACAATCACAATTCCCCCTCTGAAGAAGACTAGATCAAAAGGATTCCTTTAACGGGCAAATTTTAAATAAGATATTTAAATAAAATTACTGCTGATATTCTTCTAGGTCGTGAAAGGACAAAATCAAAGGAAATTGTCATCTATGTAAAAAAGTAAAATAATAGTCCTTTTTTTTCAAATATTTCTTAGATATAATGAATTCGTATATTATTCTTAAAAAATATTTGGTTGTTTTACTTACACGAGTAAAGACAAGTGCACATTTCATGCCCTAATGAATAAACCATTGGAGATAAAACTCCATTTTCTACTTCCATAAATTTATGCTTTCTTCATTTATAATTTTCACTAAATTAAACGTACTTTAGCTGTCAATTGTACAAAAATTACATTTAAAACTTAAAAACATAAAATGATTTGTTACGACTGACTTTATGGTAAAAAAGAAATATGGATAACCGTAATAAATAACGTCGATACAGTTTAGATTTGACCACTGGCCGTGAAATGGCTTTACTAGAAAAGTTTAAATTAAAATTAATATGTAAAATGCAAATTTTCTTATTTACATATCGTTCACGGATTTGTTTAAGCGGTACTTATCTGTCTGAAAATTTTATGGATATTATATTAGATATCTCCGTCCCCGCTGCAACGGAGTGTTATTACACTAGGTTCCCACAGTCCCTGCAGTTCCCCCTGCCTACCCTGCCATGTGCGGGATAAAGCGTGAAGCTAAAAAAAATAAATATATATGAGAAATCTAATTCGGTTTGTTTGTTTTTTAAGCTTTATGCTTCATCCTGCTTATAGACGGGTCGGAAAAAAGACATTATATATTGAGTCATAGAATTCAACGTCGCACTATTAAAGCTTGAAAACAATACCACCAAGTGGAAACAGAAAAACCAATGCATTTGCAGTTAAGTGCTATCCAATAGTACCATTGTGGTATGTAGTACAGTTTTAAATGTACATATTAATAAATAAAATATGAATATTAAGTATAAATGAGATTAGGTGAAATATTCACAATCAATAGTATTAGAAATTTAAAAAGAAAAAAACATTTAACCCTGAAATACATCTAAAAACATAAGAAAAATTATGCTAAGATACAAGAGAAATCGTTTAATATAAAAAAATAAAACTCATAAGTAAGAATATACCACTACGCCATGATAGAGTATTTATTTTAGAACCATTACAATAAAAAAGAATACAATAAGTTACATAACCGCTTACTATGTTAGTTGTATTGTAAAAGAATGGCCGACCCCTGTTTGATAAAGTTCAGATGCTTTCGATCCATTGAAAGTGAATTATCGTAACCAGCCCTACCCAGATACACCAGATGGCTAAGCTTTACAACTGCTATTGCTTGCCAACTCTAATAAATCTTTATCAACTGTATAGGAAGGGATGAAAAGTTGTTGTTTTGTTGTCTTATATCCGATTTATTATTGTAACTGAAACTACAACGTGTTATGTTGTAATAATTTAAAAATAAACAGCTCTCTGTTCAGTGGCAGAACTCAGCGCCTTCTTTGTCTTTGTACTAAAACGGAGAAAGTGAAAATATTATTCCCTGAGAATCGAACCCAAAGCAGATCCAGTATTATTTTTGTAGAATTAAAAATCAAACTTTTGTAATGAAGCTTTTATTAGTTACAATTTAGATTTTTCATTTATTTTTTAATTACTTTGGGAATTGTGGCCAAAAGTAATAAAGTAAGAAGAAAAATCTTTTAATACATATGAAATGAAAAATATGATGTAATAAAATAATATTATTTGAAAATAATGACATAAAACTGGGTTGTCTGTTATAATGGTTCACAGAGCAAGAATTTTTATGAATATACGTGAGGCAGTTACGTGTCTATATGTATATGTATATATGACAGTGGTCCATAATTATGATTTAGGTTAGGATAAGAGGAACTTAAAATTTCAATATATTTAACGATGAACAAAATCACAGTTCTTGATATATCAAAATTCAAGCTCAGTAAATTATTTAAAATTACCTACAAAATGCTCCTCCTACTTTTGTTGAATTTTTTTAAAAACAACAAGCTAAGACCTAAGTTACGCCTAAGTAAGACCTAACCTAGAAGAAAATTGTTTTTGTTTTTAATTAAATATCATGCAAAAAAGATATTAAAACATCATAGAAAGCAATACATTATTAAAAAATTGAATATTGTTATAAAGAAGTACAATTTCTATTTTATAGATCCTGTTGAATTTCCACTTGACATATTTACTTCTCTACCAGACAGCTGCTATCATAATAATTAATTACAAATTTATATGTAACATATTTTAATTAGAGATTCACAAGGGCTTGTAATTAACTTAATTGAAGAATATATAATTATATGTTGTCGTTATTATTGTTAAGTTGATAGTTCAAAGTAAATTCAAAGCCTTAATTAATGTAATATAATATAATATATGTACTATTATATAATAAATAAGCTTGCTAAAAGGATATGAAGTAAGAAGACCATCGTCACCCGTCGTGGCGCAAAGGCGTCTACCTGTAAACGCGACGGTTTGTGGAATCGATTCCCACTCGGAGAAGACAGATTTTTCTATTTCCATTTTTTCACACTGAAAACTAGACATAGCGCGGCGTTGAGTTTCAAGACTCAACACGCAATATCTTGAAAAAAGCGGAAAACGGGAACGTGGAAAGACCCTGGACTAAGCAAGGGAGTGTCTTAACAGTAGGTTCATATGGTTCCTGCAGTTCTATCTGCCCAGCCGCAATATACGGGATAAAATATTGATTTTAATTTAAGTTAAGGAAGTATTTTAATTTAAATTATGTACATTTCCATCATTCAACAATATATTAAATTTTAGAGCTAAAATTAAGCTATAAGCAACTAAAATTATTTATAAAGTATATATAATTTTTAGGAGATTTATGTATATGCTATATAATCATATACCTCATTTTTAACAAACGTTGATTTTTTCTTTGTTATTTATTAGAATAAAATGATATTTACTATAAAAGTATGAAGCGCATTTAGATTTATCACTAGCATTTTTTGTCTTTACCATAAATATTTCGTTCCGATCTGTCTTATGAAAGTCAAATAGTCGTAGTCCTTGGATATTCTAGATATCAAAGCTTTGAAGCAAGACTTAAAGTTTCAATATTTAAATTTCTTATTAGTCTTTTTAGCAAAAAGCATTTGCAGTCGGTGTTAACTAATGAATTAATTATATTTAGTTTTAAACACGTTCACGTAGTCTATCCAGATTATTACCAAAATATTAAAAAAATCATAAATTTAATAGTCTACGCTATTTCTATATAAATATATTTATAATAAATTTATAAACAAAAACATTAAAATTTTATGGAAAATCATTTATGTTTACATAAAAAAATTACATAAGCAACGTTACAACAATTTGTAATTAATTAAAATTCAATTTTATAATTTTTTTACTTAAAATAATTTTTGTTTTACGATTTATTTTGGTGACATATGAATATATTGCATGCTTAGCCGCAAAACTCAAAAGCACTTTCACCAGAGTTGACTTAAACCTATAGCAATAGCCCGCTTAGATAAGCACTGGCCGAGTCATAATGAAGACTTTAACAAGAAACGGTCGTAAAAAAGCGTCAGATTTTAAGTATACTTTTAAAATCAAATATTAAGCTTGAAATATGTTCAGTAAAATCAGCATATTTAGAATATATTTATTAATTAAGGAATTTAAATTTTAAGGAAAACCATTTATGTTTACATTAGAAAATTACAAAATCAATGTTACAACAGTTTGTAATTAAAGTTCAATTTTATAATTTTTTGCTCAAAATACTAATTTTTATGTAAATGGCATGACAGGGTTTATAATTTTCTATTTTACGATATATTTTACAGCGCATTTCCCGTATTTTGGTAGAGATTTGTTGCGGTACGTGACATATTAATAAACACATAAACACATGCGTGCTTAGTGGCAAGACTCAAAAGCGCCTTCACCAAAATGGACTTACCTATAACCAGCCATAGACTGCATAGACATGCACTGGCCGAGTGATATAATGAAGACTTTAACAAAAATCAGTCTTTAAAACTTCAGATTTTAAGTTTACTTAAAATTAAATTTTAAGCTTGAAAAATGTTTTGTAAAATCCACTGTATTCAGTCAAAAAATAATTCTCTCTAATGGTTGGTTTTTAGAGTGGCTGTAAAGCACAGTCTTTTTTAACGTAAAGTATCGTAATAGCTACCCAAGGTAACGTAAAAGTCTACAAATGTTCTTGATTATTCTAGTACTCATGGAAGAATATAGGTTTGTAACCTTATCGACATATAAAGTGTCTTATTATTTTTCTTATTATGTAATTCCAACATACGACATTGCTTTATTATATCAAGTTTAATTTCGAGCGTTGCGAGTGTGCCACTCGAATACAATTCACTTCGCCAATGTACGTTGTATGGAGAATACATGAAAGAGAGTGTACGGTAAAAAAAAATTAACGCAATAATATGTAAAAAGGTAATGAAAATATATAGGTATAAAATAATGCATAAAATATTACTTCACTGTGTGTAACCGATGTGACAACCGACACAGGAGTTCCACAAGGATCCTTTCCTGTTTTTGAATATACATATTTAGTTGGAACTTAACATACTTAGTTGGAAAAAGCTTCGAGTTTTTTTTCTGATAGTTCAATACTTAAAAAAAAGACAACCAAGGCTTAGTGCAGAACACTTACAAATGAATAGTAAATAAAGAAAATGTGTCAATGTTTAAATGTCTAGTACGAAAACTGTAAAAATCAATGTAATCTTGAATGAGAAAATTGTTGATTCTGATGATTGTACGGTTTTTCTCGGTATCACCATTGACCTCATATTGATAGGTTGGCAATAGACTGAGCTCAGCAGCTTTTGCAATTAACAAAATTAGTTCGTTAACTTACGTGGCATCGGCTCTCTTTATTTAGTTTGATACTATTATGTTTTACGGAATTATTCTTAGGAGCCATGCAGCCGATATTAATTCTTTTTTTACAGGCGCAATCTACAATCTAAACCTACACAGAAAAAACTTACTATTAAAATTACAACAAAAATTATACACACACATACATAGCTTCACGCTTTATCCCTAGCGGGGAAATCAGAGAGAACGGAGCGCCAAACGCTGCGATTCCTGCATACCTCTTTATACAGGCTCTCAGGGGAGTCCTCATGCTTTTTACGCGACCTTCCGCCAGTATCTTCGATACTGTGTTTTCGAAAGTCAACCGAGGAGTCCGTAGAGGACGGAGCTACAACAAAAATAATATATACAATATGCAATAAGCTAGATGCGTATCATTTGGTGATTGGCGTCACCAGTAAACCAAAAGTTTTTAGATTACAAGGTAACTGAGATATATAATATACTATAAATTTTATATGCACAAACATAAATATTAAAAAATATATTAAACATAAATATAATATATGTTTTTTAAAATTTATGTTTGTGCCCTCCATATATTTTTTGGGGGTTGCGTAAAAATATTATAGATAAACCGCTTTCGCTTAGACTTGTCTTGTGTCACGTAACCCTATTTCTCACTTCATTTAACGGTATAAAAGAAATTAAACATTTATTCAGAGTAATGATCTACGTATATTATGTACTATATAACGTAAGATATAAAATAAGTCAATATAATAAAGATAACACAAAACATTAAATTATCACATATAAAATTCCATAGAAATAGCACTCAGTTGCAAGACGTGCTGGCTGCCATCCAAGGTAGAGAAAGTAAATGAGTTATGAGATAAAATACGTGCAAGTATGGACGAAATTGTGCCGTACTTGTATTGACCCATTTCCTATTCTTATACTTGTATATATGTGGGAAGAAGTAGATTTTAAGTTTATTTTTGTTAAAATGTAAGTAAGATCTAATTTGTCAAAAATAGCAACACTGTATTTCTTTTTTATTAAATTGTTGGAAATTGACAGACACATGACGTGAGGACTTTTGTTTTGTGTTATATTTTCAAGAAAAATAATTAAAAGATTTTCGGCAATTTATTCATGTTTTCCTCATTAACGACCCCACATATATGTATATACTATCATCAAATTTGGTGACATAAAAGAAAAAGTAAAATTAATAAAAAAAAAAGAAAATAAAAAGTATGTTTACTTTAGCACAGTAATTACAGGGAGCCTAGAGACAAGACACTACGTTATTGACTTCATTTCTTTTAAGACGTAGTGTGTTAAGTGGTTGACCTTGCCGCGTTTCATCTTGTTACCAGAGTGAAAGATTAAAATAATTACTTGACCCTGTGTAGGGATCGAACCCGCAACCGTAACGTGTATTGTCAGATGCTATACACTATTGTATCGCACTTGACTATACGTTTTTCATGCATTTATTATACGTCATCGTAACATGAATTATAAGGAAAAATTACACGTATTTTTATGATATAAAACATTTTAAGAATTCTGCCCTCGTAGCCCATTTGGCTTAAAGCTATAATTATGGATTACAAGATACTTAAATTTATACAGTTGGTCTCCGTCTTATCTTTAACAAAACAGGACAGGAGTGTAGAAAACAGCCTTTTAATACGCAAAATTATTCAAAAAAGCGTACATTAACTGATTAATATGCTTTGTATTATTAAAATACATACATATGTCAAACTTGTAGTAAATATATTTACTAATAAAAATATTATATGAATACTGTTTGATTTTTACGATTTTTATACATTTTAAGTAAAACAATTTAAATGGATTAGTCACGTGTATTGACATTTTTTTGGAAACACAACATTTCGAAGACACTCCAAGTCCACGTTATTTACAATACTGTATGAATTTTTAAACTATCTAAAGTGGGATAGTATCTGTACTTTAAAAGTGAATTAAAAGTAAATATTACATAAATATTAAGATAGAGTGACGGCAATGTCAAGAAAAATTGGCGAAAACAAAATGGAGAATAGTATCGTAACATTAAGCACCACAGTGATAAGTCCACCTCGCTTAGAAATGCTGAGTGTCACGGAGCCCAACTTGGCACTATCTAACAGTGTCATAGAATTGAAATATACGAATATGTTGAGAACAACGATATATTTACACATAGAAAGGAAGTCAATATGATAAAGCATACATACTACCACATATATATATATATATTTTTTTTTAGCTTCACGCTTTATCCCGCATATTGCAAGGTAGGCAGAGGTAACCGCAGAAATCATATGAATCTAGTGTTAAGACACTCCGTTGCTTAGTTCCTGCTTTCTCCGTTCCCACTTTCCATATAAAATTACTTATAAAATTCCACATAACAAACATTCAGTTAGAACTTCTTCTCTCTGCCTTTTGCTTTATAGGAAAAACTGTGAAACTGTCGGCTTATTTCCCTATATGAAAATATTTAAAGACCAAAAATAACACAAAATTTTAATTTCATTTGGAAAATTATACACAGAAACACGCTTATTATTTTTTGTACAAAATATGTCATACGTGCATTTCGTTGCGTTGTCAAGCGCACGTAGTGTACATGATATTTTCGGAGTTTTATTCATGAACGGGGCTTCTTATTAACGCATTTTATGTTGCATTCATTTTAAAATATGGACTGAAAATTTAAATTAAATGTTCAATTATTTTTGTGAAACATATGTGATAGTGCTATGGGTTACAATTTCATTTCTTATTAGAAAATCTTGTATTTTCTAAAGTTACTAAATTTATAATTAACCTCCCGACATATACCTACCTATAGAATTTTCTAAAACTATTAGATAAATTCGATCCATTAATCGAGAAAAGTTATATATTATATAATGTTAGTCATTGAGCCTATTGTAAAAGTTACCTCGGCACTTAAAGTTGTCGTTAGAAACTAAAACTTTCAGTCATTTCCCTGTGACTGCGTAAGCAAAAACATACGTAAAAAAATTCAATGATTCTTGCCTTTAATGCATTTGAAATACTCTATTCAGTACCTAGCATCTAACTAGCGTAACTTAATTTTCAATTAGTACCTAGTTCCTAAGTAGCTTCACTTTTTACAGCTACTTTACAGCTTTATTATTTCTTTAACTTTCTATGAATATTGTAAATGTATAAGTTTGTGAACTACAGAACAAATTTAGATGAAATTTTGTAGTAAGCTCATGCATCGACATAACACGTGGGATACAAGTTGTAATGATCAAATGTTAGTCACTTTACTAATAAAGAAGTAAAAGTATAAACTACATTATTATTCATTTGTGAAACGGGCAAAGCCGCAAAGTAGGTCCCAGGTAATATTTATCTGTCTTTTTTTATCTCCCAGATTAGACCTGTACTTGGTTTGCAAATCTCAAGCGCTACTCTGATCAAATTGGCGTTATTCCATAGAAATCTATAATTTCTTCTCTAAATAAACACTACTAAACATAAAAATAGCAAATTAACACTATTATGTAAATAAAAACGAAAATAAATGAATCAAAATAATATTTTCAACTAGAATTACTTAACATTTTTATTTTAATATAACATCGGTGTTTACTTTAATTATGTACAAATATTTCTTTATACGAAAACCTTCATATATAACCGAAAGTACCGCAAACATCCTAAGGCTAGTTGTATAAAATAACTTATTTCCAACTTGTATAGAGAGCACTTGTGACAAGATTTCCCCAAAGAGGTCTCTAGACCAGGTCCATAATATTTCTTATATCAACGCAGCAACAAGTTTCTTCTGTACTATTTTTAAAATATACGATGTTTTATTCTAATACTGCAAAAAATAAATAAATATATTTGATATAAAATGATTTATTGACGATTAATTAATTAACATGTTTGTAAGAAATAAAATGAAGACAAAACTTTTATTTTATGGTTATTTTTTTTTCTATAATCTTTTCAACAAATTAACTGACATAATTGACTGACTAACCGAACCTCTTGAAAAAAGTTATCCATAGCTGTAATTGAATCGATAAAGAGTTTCAGTTGATTACGAATATGGGCGGATACTATATGAGATTTTTTTTTGATTTTGCATGACTGACTTTGAAGTCATAATTGTGTTTTAAATTTAACAAAAACACATATCCTGTAGCAGTTTACTCCTATAGTAAATGTTGTATCTGACGTGACTCGACTTCTTATATACGCTAAGGTTGTTTTGATACTCGTTAACGCTATCTCAACACTTGTCTTGAAACGGTATTAAAATTATCTTGAATTTCCACGTACAAAGCGTTTACAGTTGAATTTGTACATAATTGTATTAATGTTCATGAGAGGAGAATATTTTAATGGTGCAAATAAATTAATTCTGGATATGTATGTTTTAGAGTGTCTTTCAAAATAATCATTTGAAAATACTAAAGATTTATTTTATTCAGTAAGGCGTTTTGCACTAAATAAAATATATGTGAATGTGGATTACAATCATTAAGATTTTTTTAAATATTGAAATTACAGATGACACAGTGTTTAGTGATTGTACTATTTTTTTTTTAAATTTTATCCCGCGTTGTGGGCAAAGGGAACCGCAGAAAGTATGGGAACCTAGAGCTAAGTCCCTCCATTCCCACTTTCCACCTTACTAGGCATTGTGTGTTAAGTAGAGGTAAACAACGCCGGGTCTCAAGTAAAAATTGAACCCATAAACCGTCCTGTTTTCCTTCATTTAATTCCTATAATTTAATTTTAACAATAATTGTCCTAGTAACGTAAATAACCTTTTGACAGATGTATCTAAGATACAGCTTGAATTATCATGGAATCAAAGGATTATTGGCTTAAACGGCCATTTGGTATTTGATATAAGACCCTCTTTAAATGTAATCATAGTATAGATTACAATATCTATGGAAATTGAAATTTTAATTGAACTATTATTCAAGATCACGATTTGATTAGATTCCTCTAGTATTGGATGTCATCTCGATCCAGACAATCTAACGCTTGTATTTACGGTCAATAATTAATTATAGCAATGTATATTGAACTTTACGAGATCTTATTCACAAATAAAAAGATAATGATAAATTATGAGCTTTTTCTTGAGCTTTTATTAAGTATTTTAATTTTATTATAATTTTTACTGTACCATTAATTTAATTTATTAACTTTATTATACAAGACAATAAGTATTTCCCTCGCCTGACAAATATTTACATATCTTCACGCTTTATTCAGAGAGCGGTAACCAGAGGGATAATTATTTTAAACATAACCAAAACTTAAAGTTGTGCAAAGAATAAGTATGAAAAAAGTGGTATATCTGATGAAATTATATTTAAAAAAATATCTGAAAAATAACGTATTTTTTAATATTTGTAATCTAACGTAACATCACTTATTTATTACCAACATGCCTTTACATTTTACAGCCTACTGTCTACAAAAGCTTCTAATTTGAGCTTTCACCGCAACCCATCAAAAGTTAGCACGTGACATGACGTAACGTCACGCCGAAACGTGGCCAAATGGTACGAACACGTTGAAGCGGCGAAATTACAATGACTCCCTCTGGATTCTGACAATTCAAAATTGCACTTGCCGTATGTGTGTGTATCTGTATGTATGTGTTCCCATTTACTCCGATCAAGAACATAAATTTCGAATTATTGTTGCGAATTTCTCACTTATATGGGACCGTAAATATATACAGAGAATGGATATATCAATAATTAACGGTTGATATGTAATAGGGAATTGAGCTTTTATTCTCTTCAGTATTTTATTTTGTCGTACTTTACTGATACTTAATACATAATAATACATTTAAAACAATAAAACATAAGTAAGTAAAGATTTATGAAGAAAATAAAAATTTAAATAAGTATAGTGGTGTCAATAACGTATGTGGTGCCTATTATAAAAAAAATGTCTGGAAAACTATTCATACTCAAGTTCCACGTAATACGTTAGGTGATATGTGTTAGACAATGAAAATTTAAAATTTATTTCAACCACCCAAATTAAATGTTGTATGTTTTAAATGATGTACTAGAATTAGTATTTACTACTAAAGTGGCGTAAAACTTCACGATTTAATTAGATTTACACAATAATAAGTAATATTGTATAGCTCTTAAATATACTCGAGAATGACGAAAAGGAACAAAACCTTTGAGCTCAATATTATTTTCCTTTGCACTATTTTATATCCAGGCTATTCATTATTATACGTTTCTATATTCGCTTTCCGCTTTTGTGCTTATTAACTTTCTTTAGTACCTTGTTTATAATACGAGAAAATAATCCTTATCTTCAAAGTCATACAGGCGATAATACATCAAATATGATTCGCTACTTCCAGACGCCATTACAATAACTGTCTGTAATCTAAAATATTGCACAGGCTTGTTCAATGTAAATGTAAAAAATATTCAGTTTATTATGAAATTTATTATGAAAGTGTTACTTTGTAGATAAATACAAATGTAAAGTTATTATTTATATATTTATGTACATATAGATATAGAAACTCCTCCAGTACTAAGTGACTAACTGAAAGTCGACACACAGCCACATATCATAAAAGCTTGATATTTAGTGTGTAATCCAAAACCTTACCATACTCAAAAGTGCTTTGAGTGTCGTAAGGTTTCTGGATATCCCTATGGGAACACGGGTTACACGAAATTTTGATTCATAGTCCACGCAAAAAATATACGGACTACAATTTGTACGATTAAATTTGGATATAATCTTCTATTATTACATATATCGTAAGTATATATATATATATATATATATATATATATATATATATATATATATATATATATATATATATATATATATATATATATATATATATATATATATATATATATATATATATATATATATATATATATATATATATATATATATATATATATATATATATATATATATATATATATATATATATATATATATATATATATATATATATATATATATATATATATATATATATATATATATATATATATATATATATATATATATATTAAATGATTATCAATATATAAAATAAAGTTTGATAGGGAACCGAATCTACGACCAGTATCAACAATGATAATTAGTACACTACCAGGCCACCTTGTTTCATTTTGAGTAACACTAAAGAATATGTAAGTTTTAATTAAATATTTTAATGTAACCTAGTCAGTTTTTTAACAAAACTTATTATATCTTTATATATAACAGATATTATAAGTGACAGACTTGAAACCATCATAAAAATGAAGGCCAAATTTAATTATTTACCTTCTTCAACACGACCAAATTAATTGCGCCACAAGCTTTGATGTTGTTAATTAGCAAAGCAACGACTGGTTTAAGTAGCTACTTCTTAAGTTAAAAATGACTTAGATAATTATTTATTTTATTTATGGTTAAATAGAAATTATAATTATAGGAAAAAAAATGCCTTTTTAAACGCAAAGGTTGTAGATTTGATTCCAATTTGGTATATAGCAGCTTCGTATTTAGCACGCATTTTGCATAGCATTTTGAGGACCGTCGTGGTGCAATGGCGTAACGTCTGCCTGTAACGCGATGGTTTCTGGGTTCGATCCCCAGTCGGAGAAGATGGATTTTTCTATTTCCATTTTCTTTGCTCTGGCAAACTAGGCAAAGCGCCGCGTTGAGTTCCGCCACTCAACACGCAATGCCTCGAAAAAGGTGGAAAGCGGGGACGGAGAAAGCAGGGACTAAGTAACGGAGTGTCTTAACACTAGGTTCCCACGGTCCCTGCAGTTCCCTCTGCCTATCCTGCCATATGCAGGATAAAGCGTGAAGTTAAAAAGAAAAAAAAAATTAGCACGCAGTCTCAATTTTGGGTAGATATTTGAGAATGGAATATCTTAATATCAAATTTTCCCTGTCTACTCTGCCATATTAATGTTTTATTGATATTGTCTCGTGATATAATTGTTGGAATGACTCCCGTACTTAATAATAAGCTTTTGGCTCAAAGCTGCTATATTTTTAAACATTATTTTAGTTGCAATGTGCACCGATATATCTCAAAAAATTAGTGGAAAAATATTCCATTCCTCCTTTCTTGCCCATATTTTTGCTTTCTTCAAGATTTTCTCTACCAATCCTCCTCATATGCTGAGTGAATATTTTGTACTATTAACTAATCAGAACATGAAACTAAAAAGTTAAAATGACATTTAAATTGAAAGCATCAACAAAAATTTACTTTTATATTTATTATACAGTGTGAAAGAGATTCATTCTCTTTTTCATATTAAAATAATATGTAACGTTCGATCCAAGGTTTGCAAATTCAAAATGCACATATTGTACAACGCTATGAGAAAAGCTCTGGGAATTACTAAGACAAAAGCTTAGGTGTAGGTATACGTGAGGAAGTCGTTATTTTGTCATTGCAACTGTGAAGGTTACCTACTTCTGGAATGGATTTTTACTATTTTTCGAAATTCCGAAAGCTATAGAAAATGTAAACAATGATTTGAACACTAAAATAAATTATTAGTAAATTGATAATTAGTTGTGGTATAAAAACCTAAATAACTTTGCAGTTGCAGCTTATTTTACACTCTTGTGTTATTACTTATTACTTTTATACTTTTATTATTTGTCAATGACTATTATTATTTTTATTAAGTTAATTGAGAAAACTAAAATTGCTTAGTAGAACCTTCTAATATCAGAAAGTTCTGGTTGAAAATTAAAAAAAAGTATCAGATAGTCCGTTTAACGAGGCTAAGAATAATTAACAGACTAGAGATAGACTATGACATTAATCATAACTACTGTGCCTGCAGTCAGTGTTATCTTGTTCACGTACAATTGATGTGTGACACACAACTCTCAGATATTTCGTTGATAATGCAGACAATGCCCCGGTAAGAGTTATTATAAATACACATATTTTTTAATTGAAGTAATTGCGGATTAATTTGCGGAAATTAAATTTTCTTTATTATAGTAAAGAAATAGTTTTATAATTCACAAACTACTTTAGACTTATAGTGATTGATTATATTATGTATTTGAATTTTTAAAGAGAAGAGTGTCATAGTATAAGTGGCAAATGTAAAACTCATGCCGTGAAAAATTAGAATCGTTACACCTCAAATTCCGTGAACTTTAAAATGCTAAATTTATTTTCAAGTATAATTTCTAAAGTAGTCGCAAGTGGTTCTCCTGTATAATTTCAGTTTCCTGAGGAATCCTGCTTTCGTATAAATTCGTTCGTTGTCTTATAAATTTATTTATGATTTGTTTTTTGGCTTTTATTATTATTATTATTATAAACAGAATTACTTAAGAAATCAAAACAAATTAAAAAAATCCAAAATAATATGCTATTTTATTGTAATTAAGTAAAACTTATACCTTTGCAAAAACGTTTTAAGCTATCATTATAAAATAGCATTAGTTTAGTTTGATGATACAGATCATTATGGGCTGGACGTTCCCTTGAGTTTTATTGGTCAAGGCTTTTATTTGATGGGTTACGTAAATAGTCAAACACTATTTACAATTCATTAAGTAATTAATCATTCATATGATTGTATTTCTTTCATTATTTTTTGCTAATATACGTTGGAGATTTTTAGGGCATTTATTTTTAACGTAGATTTTTTAGTACATTTTTTGTAAGGGAAAATTTCAAAACACAGTCAACTTTAAAAACAACATTTTAAAGTAACGACAATTTTAACATCCACAACTTGTAAAATTCTGATTATGAACATAAATATGTATATAAGTAAACATACATATTAATAACTAATAATCCAACACAGAACTCACCAGGACACAATAACCACCACTTACTTTATGGTAAAAAATATAAATATTCAATACTTATGAAAATTTCAAATAATTTTTAATACGTACGCGCGCGGTAGAAGAATTGCGAAGTGACTGCCTGTGAGGCGAGTCGGGTCGCGAGTGAGCGGCGTAGCGCCACGTCCGCCCTTATAGCCTAACCCTAGCCTGAAAGCTGTAGGCGGATATATTGAGAGCTGTAAATTATGAGTTTTTATATATCGTTTTAATTCTTTTTGGAGCATTATCTTAATTGCTAAATATTGACACTGAAACCTATGGAATTACGATTTGTGAATAATTTTATAATTTTTTAATATTATTACATTTCGTCTACTAACGAAGCAAATCTAGGGCAACTTGTAAATTGCGCAATAACAGTATTAAATTTCTTAAAAATTACTTTATATTACAAACGTAGCAAAAACGTTACACTCTTCCCATTTACAACACTTGTCATCGAGTATATAATAGTCTTCAACACTTGCCATAGAGTATGAAAATATTATTTTTTTGTAGATATCTATGGCATCTATGATATGGCTTTTATATAAATATGACGTGAAGATATTATACATACGAAACGTAATAATACATAAGTTAATATTCTTCACCATAAAGGCTACATCAATTATATACTTCTATCAAGTAAATATATTTCACTAAATCAAAATAATAACAGTACAAAAATTAGTGGCTCTATGTAATTCCCCTTCGTAGCCATCTCTGTCACACCACCGCGGGCTGTCAACAAAATGTTATTAGTCGTCATCTACGCGACCGCAAGCACCACGTCTAGAGAAAAATTCTCAAACGGATGCAGCACTCACTTAAAACGAATGCTCCTTTTACAGCTTCTAAGTGTTGTAAATGGGAAAAGTGCTACGTTTTTACTACATTTGTAGACAAAATAATTTTGACGTGACAACGTCTTAAATTAGGTTGTGCGGCTCGGAGTCAAATATGAAAATGGTAACATAACGATGTGTCAACTGTCACCGAACTATGATCGGTCCGCCGCGCGTATCACTTGACACATGTACAATGTTTTAGTAAACAACATATATTTTCTATAGTTAAAATTTGTGCAATTTATACTATAATTATTATTCATATCAATAAATATTCTACCGAGAAAAAGACGTTGTCACGTAAAATTTTCGCCCGTAAAACCTACTTTACAGGCAACCATTTTTTAAGAAATTTTCAAATAATTTTCAAGCATTTTAATACACCTTAATTTTTGAGTGAATTTTAGTTATTTTTGTTTCAAAGATTGTTCTTTTTAATCGATTTTTGTTTAATCGAAATTAATAAAATACACAACATACATTAAATATTTCTTATACTTATAACAGTATATTTGTATAAATATCATTCTATTGATGATGTAATCAAATTTCTCGATTTTTTTTATTTTTATTGTTTATTTTTGTGCACTACGGCATACGCAGCGGAAGTTCTCGAATTTCAGAATAACATTTTCCTTTTTCTCGGCTATAATCTACTAGCAGTGCCAGTGATTTTAAGTTGTCGTAAATTTTTTTATGGTAATTAGTTTCTAATAAATCTGTGTGTTCTGAAAGAGTACTACCTTTGGTAAAATTAATTTAAAATAACATCCTAAAAGCTTCCAAAAAGAAAGGATTTAAGTACGAAATTGATAATCATTAATTTTACTTACATAATATGATAATCAGTTATTTAATCAGTAACAATATTTTATAGGTTGTTTAAGTTCAAGCTTGTAAGAGTCATAGCAAATATTAAGTTCAGAAGTCAGCTTAATTTTTTTTTAATGATAATTTTAAATGTATTGAGATAACTGTGTGATCATCTGTACTGTTTTTCAGAGACACATTACATATTGGGTAACGTAACCCAAAAAATGTTCAAGTCAGTTTTAATGTTCATTCAGTTACAGCTAATCAGCATGAAAATTTAAAAGTTTCACATTCACATTTATTGACAAGTATATTAAAACAAAATCTTTAAATTTAATTTAGTACGAAGGCAAAACATAGGTTACTGGATAGCAATCTTACTACAGTATATTTGTTGCTACGGTTCTTTATTATATCTCGTTAGTACATTGCGTGAGTAGAGTCGACTATTTAGTACAGTTCTCCATTTTTCACATATTTAAGTAATATTTTGTTGTTAAGTGATGTTATGAAATGTTCACGTAATATTTCTAAAGAATAATTCTCAAAATGCTGTAGGAAATAGTTCCAAAACGAAAGCACTGTAAAAATACAACTTATATAGTTTTTAATAAAAACAAAATATATAACGCTTTCTGTCAAATGACAATTATGAAGTAGTCGTTAAGCAATTTCCACTTTTCACATAATTGGAAGAGATAACGGAGTGTTAAAATACTCGTTTTAGTCAGAAGCATTTTCAATTTTTAACTTCATTGTATTTAGATTTTAACATTTCTGCTATTTTAATTTATATACATTAATGTAAAAGAATGTTTATTCAAATTTAACTGATATTGTAGGCTCCGTATTTTAGATGAACGTTTCTGACTTAAATTTTTGAAATATAAGTCAATAGTATTGACAGTTAATAAAAATGTTATAAGGATTTCATTTGTTCATTTTTAAGTACCAAACCTTATTATACCTCACCTAAATATGCTTTCTTATATATATTTAGATTTTTATGTTTTCTTATACAGAGTATATATTGTTAAGAAACGCATTTTATTAGCATTTTATTTATATGTACAACTATTTATTCAAATTTTCTAGATTTTTAAAAAAAATTGAATTATAAATATTAAATATATTTCAAATATTGGTCTTTTTTGCATATATTAAATATTTCAATAATTAATTTGTAATAAATAATATTGTATATCATCTCTCTAATCTTGAGACTTGAATAATGTTAGAACTAACATAATTGAATTATTCATCCTTCACTGTAGTGCAGTCTAATCTGGCAATTAAGTAATATATTGTTAGTATAATGGTATCATGCCTATAGACGCAGGAGACATAGATTTAATTGCTTAACGAGGTGTATAATACCATATAATTGCTTATTCTAGCCTAGCTTGCCGCAATATTAGCTCGAAAGTGTTAAGCTTCGCACTACTAACACTAGTGAAAGCACAGCACAAACAGAATAGAAAATTAAAAATATCGACCAGTTTAGTCCTTGAAAGTTTAAAATGCAATCACCAAGCATTATCTTTAATCTTATTGAGGTTTAAAGACATTTATTTTCTCACTAAGAATTTACAAAATTCACTTACATGAGAACAAGTCTTTAACTGTCCTTTGCAACAATAGTATACAAAAATATATTTGCTACTGAGATTGAAAGAGACAACAAGTATTTTCAAGTTACAACCTACAAGACGACCGCAAATAGCTCTTGTTATCATGTTAACTGGTTTAAAGTTGAAAGATAAACAACACAATAGTAAATATTATTATAAATTTGTGAAAACTAGATGTGGCATCGATTTTACAGGTAAAGGATTGTAGTTTGGCTATTTTGTTATTGATTTTATTTAATTTTTAATTATTTTTTATTTTGCGTATAAGTAGGCTGTAGGTAGATATAGGATTAGTATTTACTGTTTAGAATATGCAATTTTAGTAACCTTTTAAAAGTATGTATAGTCTTTGTATATCTTATTTGTTTTTGTATAGAATTTACAGTTATACTTAATCTTATTGAAAACATAGACATTCTGTTTTCCACTTTATTTTTTGTGTCTTCCTAGTCATATGACGAATCTTAACTATCACAATATTAAAATAATTTAAAATTAAACTTGAACTCATTACTGTCAAGCTACAGTTGTAATTGCGACTGAGTTTCAGAACTCAACATTTTGCTTTATCTCACCAAAGTGTGGACGTTGAACCCAGTATCATTGAACCATCACCATTATTGAGTATAGATTACTTGACTGTCATCAATAAATTAATAACTTAACTAAATCAATACCAATAATTAAAAAAAAAATACAACATATTGAAGATGGAAAAGGAAACCTTTTATTCCAAAAATCCATTAAATAATTCAAGGAATAATTGCTACTTTTGACATGGCGTCATAAAAAATATAAACTTATTCACGACAGTACTAGCTAGCGAAAAATCTAAAACCTTTCAGAGATATTGAATTTGAAATTAGTTTGACACCGTCCCTAATAAGTTAAGGCGTTTGACATCTGTCACACAAATTTTCCACGCAGCGCCCATTTTTATTCTGTGTACATCCTCTTATTTTCATTTTTATTTGATAAATTTACGAAAAAAGTAAATATATTTCACATACAATATTAAAATTCAAAAAAGATATTGTATACTTGTATATTTCATAATTTCCTTTTGATTTAAATCAATTTCTTTTAATACTGTCTTGTCTTGGGAATAGAGCCTCCAATCATCTAAGTACATTACTCGGTATTAGAAAAATAATCCAAAATTAGGTTTTAAGTAAAAATATTGAATTTACTTTAAGTTGAAAAAATTCTTTTGCACAACAACATAAAATTCTAACTTGATGTACCCTTAGGAGCATTCAAAATTGCAATTTTATTTTGAAGGTGAAAACAGTCGTGCAAGGGACAGCATCGATTTGATAATGGAAGTCAGTTATATGTTTCCACTTCATAGATAATAATTTTCTCTTTTACCTGCACTGTCGAAGAGAATTCTATTTTTATTATACACTAGTGTCGAGCTCACACTTTCATCTACTACTTGTTTTGACATATACCAAAAGTTTTTTTTTGTAGCTTTTCGCTTTTATCCCACACATGTCAGGGTAGGTAGAGGGAACTACAGTAACTATAGGGACCTAGCGTTAAGACACTCCGTTGCTTAGTCCCTGTTTTCTCCGTCCCCGCTTTAGAGGCATCGCGTGTTGAGTGGCAGAACTCAACGTCGCGCTTTGCCTAGTTGCTAGAGCGAGAAAATGGAAATAGAAAAATCCATCTTCCCCGAGTGGGAATCGAACCCAGAAACCGTCGCGTTAGAAGCAGACGATGCGCCTCTACGCTACGACGACGATGCCAAAAGTTAATAAAAATATTTTGGTATTTTATATAATTTTTCAAATATGTATCCATAATAAGTAAATAAACTTAGTAAAGGCTTCCACTCGAGCACTTAGCATGGGTACTATATTTAATTAATTATCCATAGACAAAGACATTTTTTTAAAAAAATTACCACTCAGTTTTATAAAAGATTATTCGCCATTACGTTTATTTATATAAAGAAAAACTAAAAACAGTAATTGCAACGGTGTGTCTTACACACTCTTTCAATATAGTCTTAAAGATTCAAAACACGTGCCGTATTCTAAGAAATATATTTTCTACCTCTACGCGAGCAATATTACTTTTAAAACATACTTTGTGACAAGATTAAATGTGACTAAACCTTCATTAGCTTGAGTACACCTTCAACAAACTATAAAGTAAGTACATAAAAACTTCGGGGAATACCGTAAACCTAAGTAATTTCGCACGTAAAGCAAATAGTAATTAACAATAGTGATTGCTACATATGACGATTGCAGGTTCAGTTCTTACTAAGGGATATTTTTTCTTTCTTTATTATAATATGAAATAAATAGGATGTTAAATTACGTATTAATACAATAAATTTAAAATATGATTTATACTTAAAATATATACATTAAGTCTTGAAGAGGGACGCAGCAAATTGGTTTAAGTAAATACAAAAGTTCAATATATCTTACAAATTAAGCAGTAACTATCTATAATAACTTTAATAACTTATATCAACTTAGTACTTTAAAACATATCTATAATAACTTGAATAACTTATATCTACTTAGTACTTTAAAACATATGCTATTATGACTTAGACACGTGATTATTTTTTGCATAAACACCCCTATTAGTGGGAATAAGTCTAGGAAATTTACCAATTTGAATTATGATGAATGCACATTTCGTTGACATTCCTTTAGCCATCTTTTCAGTATGAATTAAAGTCTGACGAGTTCATTTGCTTCACCCGTTCACACCCAACCATTTACAACATAAAATAATTGTTTGAGCGTGTTCAATTATCTAAAAAGGTATTTTATTGATATTATTGCCATTTGTGTCTATTTTGATGCAATTTGCCCCGCCTTAAATTGTATACCATTCATTACATTGTGAGGTGCTACTAAGATATTATATATGGAATTACTTTTTATAAGTTATAAAATAGTTTATTTACTGATTTTTTATATTAATTTAATATATTATTTATATAAAAAATGCAACTATTACATTTTACGTTCAATTCAATTCAATTGTTTTGATTGTAGCGTTCTAAGCGTGCCAGTAGAACACTTGTTATTTCGCCAATATCACGTTGTAGTGGGAGCACACGAAGGTAAAAAGATAACATTACACAGTTACATAAGACGAAATATTTATATCTCATCCAAGATAATATTCGAAAATTAATATGTATTTTTTTAATTTCTGAAAACTTTTTTATTTCTCAATTTTGTTTATAACAAATGTATAAAAATTAAAAAAAAAATCAACCAAGTGAAAGTCAGACTTGCTAACCAAGGAACCTGTATTGGTCTCAGGATAAGATTAAGATATTTTTTTAATTTTTTTCTTTATTTCACCGTAAAGGTGCTACGGTGCTTTTTACTAAATTTTATATTTATAATTCGATGAGATGTAAATTTGTGAAGGTTTTGATGATATGCTGAATTTTTTAAAACATACGGCAACTTTGAAACCGTATGTCTCGCTTTTGACGTACGTTTTTATCTTGTCTTAAGTTTGAGTTGACTTTTATTTTGCTCCAAGGGACTGTTAGGTCTTCAGTCGACAGATATTTGATATTGTTTATACTTGACACGTCCACACGAACTTTTACAATTGTCATGACAGACCAAGACAAAATGGTGCTGGAGTGTTTTTTGTTTTTGTAGTGAATCAGTAAAAAATTGGCACTTTTGGTTTCAAAACGTATACAAAAAGTAGAATATTATCAAGATAATTAAATCTTTTCTTCTATGTTAAAGCGATTATATGAAAAATAAGCATATATATGATATTGAAAAAACAAAACAATTGAAAGTACTATTTATACCCCGCGTTATCTAAGAATCGTGGACGGGTTGCGTTGTCACGTTATTAGAGATTTTGACATGGGTACTCTTAAATAAACATGAATCTTTGTTATGGACACACCTAAATCAAGTAGAATGTTGTTGTAAATAAATATAATTTGTCGTAGTGTGTAGTGTGTATTGAATTAAATCAAACGCAAATATAATTTATACATACAAATAATATATGTTTCGTTATTTCACGCTTTTTCCTTAGCGGGGTATTCAGAAACGGAATCATTTCTAACTACATACCTTTTCGTCTTGTCCACTCATTAATCCCTTCATATTTTTAGTAGTCTATAAAAGCTTCAGCCAATTCAACAAAATAGTTTTTTTTTAGCTTTTGACTTTTTTATTTTAGTTGACTTAATGAAAACTTTATAACCAATGGTAATTTATGGTAGTTTATGATAATAATAATGGCACAATACTACAAACTGAATTTAAATCAATTAAGCTATTTCTGATATTAGCGTGTAAAAACTCACAGAAACATTGTGTAGCTTACATTTTATATAAGTTAAAAATTTGAAATTTAAATTATCAATGGATTGATTAGCTGTTAGAAAATCTGTATAAGCTAAATTCCGAATCAAGCAAAAAAAGTAATATATAGCTTTCGGGTTTAGTAAAACATGCTGCAATGTTGAATTCCGTAATTATACAAGCAATTTCTTGAATTTTTGTCCAAATACAAGATATTTTTAGAAGCATCTATCAAGATTTTTCTATAAATATCAATAGAAACTATTTATTCTATCAACTTTAACTCCTATCTATACTATATACGTTATAAAATGAAACGTAAAAGCTCATAACTCGATAGCAAAACGAATACTATTTTCTACGAAGGGGCATCAATCAATCTAAGAAATTATATATCTATTTGACCTACACGTGTCAATTCAATACAATAGTGCCAACGCTTGTATAATATATCATAAATACACCAACAAAAGACCTAACAGGTTCCTAGAATTGTATGTAGCTATTTGATACGTGCATGAACAAAAACACCCACGCGGCAAAAGGTTCACTGTTATTATATGAAATATTCCATGACAAAGTAAAATATTTTAATAATAATGCGTTAGCGTGAAAATTTATTAAACAGTCATGTCATTTTAAACAATAATAATTTATAAGATTATTACCCATTATATGGGATGTTAAGTATGTTAATTTAAAATTGATATGCTTATAATATAAATTTTGGATGCATTATCAAAAGCTTATTTCACACTGTATTACACATATCGCAGATGGCAATCTGGTATTAAAATAGTACATCCCCTATTTTCGGGTACCACTATTTAATTCAAATTAAGAAAGCGTTATTATATTCTAATTAAATTTAATAATGTTTAAATCTAATCTATTTTATATTAGCTACACTTATTTTGATATTATACAACTGAGGAGCGCATTTGGTTATATTTTGTAAAATAATCAATAGGTTCGCTTACATAACTTCAATGTAACTGAGAGTTACTTTAATAAACAACCTTTTTTTTTCTTATATTTTTTTAGATTCACGCTTTATCCCGCATATTGCAGGGTAGGCAGAGGGAACTGCAGGAACCATATAAACCTAGTGTTAAGAAACTCCGTTGCTTAGTCCCTGCTTTCTCCGTCCCTGATTTCCGCCTTTCTTAAGGCATTACGTGTTTAGTGGCAGAACTCAACGCCGCACCTTGCCTATTTTCCAAAACGAAGAAAATGGAAATAGATAAATCCATCTTCCCTGACTAGGTATCGAACCCTCAAACCGTCGTATTTACATACACACGCTTACGTCTCTGTGCCACGACGGTCCTAAATATTAAACAACTTAAGTATTTTAATTTCATCACGTGAGTAAAAAACCAAAAGCTTGTTAAGGAATAATTTGCAAGACCACATGACACAAAATTTACTGAATATAAATTAAATAAAAAAACATCTTTTAATTAAAATATTCCTACTACAGCGCTCTAGACCTTTCCATGTAAATATGATTTTATGAAATGAATGAAAAAACCTGAGGTCTAAATTATGCCCGTCACATTTGCCTTGCAAATTATATGGAGATCCCTTTTGTTCTTTTATACTTGTCTCATACATCGGTCGCTTCAGACGCGGTGAAATATCCGTTTAGATATGAAAAATGTTGACATGGAGAGAAAAGTTTAGTAAAACCTTAGCAAATCTAGCGAATTCAATTTTATATTCTTTAGTTATACTGATTAATATTTTAAATTAAGTTCCACATTTTATGCACAGAATCGGTCGTATTATAATCTAGACCTACTATAAGTAATCTAAAGCTTTGTGCACTTGTGAATTAAAAAAATAAATAAATTATGATTACTCTTTTCTGTTACTTAATTATTATATCGAGAGTTTTGCTAATAAAATATTATAAGAATGTTCCAGAGGCCATTTTGATACAAACTTTTTTTTACCAGAGTGAAATAGAGGGTGAAATCCCTCTAAGTCAGATCTTTTTACTGTAGTACTACATGGTACTGTGCGATAACAAATATGTTTTTGAGATCTATATATTTATTATATAATTTAATTTATATGTATCAACTAATTTTAATAATATCTTAAGAATATGTTATGGCCTATACTTGGAACTTGCTAAACATATGTAGATATACTACTCCTTACACATGAATATAGATCATTCTATACTTGCTTACCTTATTTGTTTATCCATTTCTTACTAAATTAATTAAAAATAAAATATTAAAAAGATATATCAATCACTTAAAACACTGAAAATAAACAGAATAACTCTAAAATACATATATATTCTGTTTCACAATACACGAAAATAACTTGAAACCTTTGCAAATTGTACGACGTAACGTGCAATTCATTTTTGGTATCGCTACATTTGCCGTGGAGAAATGTAAAAATGTCACATATACAGACATTGCGGCTAACCACACACTATTTTTATATGTAGTAAAAATAAAAGTTATGAAAAACATTGAAGTGTTTAAAGTATTATATTGATTTTAATTTGCAAATGCAAACATTTGTTAATTCTATATTTTCTATTAACTCGGTAATATTATTCTTGAGAAAAATATAAAAAAAGTCGATTCTAAATTGAAATATTAGATAACGGAACGTAATATTTACTTGTTAATTTACAAAAAATGTCTGCTACATATACCTTAATTGTAATGAAATAAATTAAATAAAAGTAAATGGGTGATCAGATGTGACTCCTGGCTTTTTATATACGTAGACTGTTTTTAGATCTTTAAGTGACCCATGAGTTTAAATGGTTGGACTAAGTTAGACTAAGTTAGAATAGTTGGTTAACCAGATATGGTTTTATCTCATCACATGAAACGTGAGAAGTACTTAATAGCTTTTTTTAAGCATTCACGCTTTATCTCGCACATGGCAGAGTAGGCAGAGGGAACTGTAGGAACCAGCGAACTTAGTATTAAGGCACTCCGTTGCTTAGTCTTTGCTTTCTCCGTCCCCGCTTACCGCATTCTTCGAGGCATTGTGTGTTGAGTGGCGGAACTTAATGCCGCGCTTTGCTTAGTTTCCAGAGCGAAGAAAAAGGAAATACAAAAATCCATCTTCAACGAGTGGTAATTGCACCCACAAGCTTAACAGAATCGAACTCAACTACCTTAATAGTAATATATAACTAACTTAATTAACTAATAAATCAAAGCAATATTTGCATTCTAAAATAACTAAATTTGTATATACTAAAGACTTGACCACTTGTAGCACGATATGCAAAGAGGACTGTGACCGTGGAAATTTAGTTGTATAACACTCCGTTCGTCGGTTTCCGCCTTTTGGAGTCATTACGAATTCAGTGTCGGAACTCACCGCCGCGCTTGTCTAGTTGCCAGAAAATGAAATATCTCTCCTTCTCGCGTGGGAATCGAACTCATAAACAATCAGACGCTGCGCATCTGTGCCTCAACTTAGTATTAACATAATAATACTTTATACATTTTCTATAGATATACGGTACGTGGCATTACTTTGCGAACGACAAAGGCGAAATTCCACAAATTATTCACTTCAAAGCTTACCAAAGAATGAGAAAGGGTGCGGATACAATATATATATATATATATATATATATATATATATATATATATATATATATATATATATATATATATATATATATATATATATATATATATATATATATATATATATATATATATATATATATATATATATATATATATATATATATATATATATTACAATAAATACAATATACGCATTCCACTAAAACATTTGTAAAGCATTTGCAAGCATAAATCCACATATGTGCCATTTAAATATTGGATAGTCGTGGTCTTCCGGCGAGAATACAAATAAGGCCATAAATGATTTGTGGTTTATACGTTACAATCTCGAACGTCCAGTTCAATGTTGGTATCTGCATTATCTTAAGCTTGTACCCACCAAATTTACGACATTGTGATGCTTCATATTTTTTCTAACGATAATATCTTTAATCATTAATACTGTATTGTTATATATAAAGAAGTTCGTAAATAGCCCATTATTTTATATAATAATTATTTTTTTGTAAAGGTTCTGCATATAGCAAGGAAATAATAATAATAGAATTTATTTTCAAATTTAATTTTTAAGCTTAAAATTGTAAAAATGCTAAGGTCCCTTTCACAAGTGCCGTTTCTTATGTCTCGTACATGGAAATAAAATTTTCATTTCAATACAATCTGTAGCTTTGTTGACTCGTTAAATAAAGGAAGTTATTACCTTGAATATGAACTTAACTTAAATTTCTAATTATTAAAATATAATAATCATTTCATAATGAAAGTTAAGTAGTTTTTTTTTAAATAAGATTGATTTTTGAACGTCAACTAATTTACGATCGGTTTATCCAAGTGAATGCCTCAGACCTGAGAGAGAAGAAACAACTTAGCGTTCGTGTTGTAGGAAGAGGAACTCAGAGCAGCGCTTGAGTCTTGCGACCCAAGTGTAGGTTTAAAAGGCCCCTTTAAATTGCAGTAACGCACACCTCTACTGCCCGAGCTTCTTCCATTACCACGCATTGTGTTCTAGAATGAATTTGTAATAGTTGTAGACAGGCCGAGATCTTTTAGTAAACTATAGAGATTTCGCTGTTATACCTCTCGCTCTTACTTCAACCGCATATAAGCTAGCTCTAAACCTTTTCCAGGTTAGTTCGTTTGTGAAATCGAAATACATATTGAGTTTAAGACTTTGGTGACTTTTCGGGATATTTGTTTCCCACGGAAATGTAACGGACTAGCGCAAGTAACTTAACATAACAATCTGAAGTAGTTTTAGTTTTAAAGTAACATGTATTGTTTAAGTATAAAAGACACTATTATATATACACTATTTTGTCTTATTTTTACCACATATAAATATACAAAAATAGCCACCTATAACAAAAACCTTAAACTACCACAATATTATTTGCTCAGGCAAATCAATTATTTATTTATGCAGGCGAATTCATATCTTAAATACTTGGGCATTGTGGACGTTGCTAGGAATCCAATAAGGGAATTAAGAAGACGTGCCTCTTCGCGCTCTCAAGAGATATTCTTCCTGTTTGAGCTAAAAGTATGAGGCTACTATTAATATATACTTATACTGACATTCATTTGTACCAACCGTGTATCAAATTTTTGGTGTATTTAATTCCAAATGTGAACATTCACAAAAATAAATATGTAGCGTCTCAAAATCATTCATTGATATGAAAATAAAATTAAAGATACTTATATAGTATTAAAAATAGCTAACTATTTAATAAAACTAATATATGAAAATGATTACAAAATAATTTTCAACAAGGATCAAATTATAAAGATAATAAATAACGCCGCGTTACCACTGAAACTGACATCGATTGGAGCAAGTGAATAATGGGACAACAGTGACTGGTTCATAATATGAGCATAAAGGTTAGAATGTATATATAGGCCCAAAATTTGTTTTAGTCAAGATATTTTAAAATATTATACTTTTTATTATAACATGTGCTAAACTAAAAAAGATAACGTTGATATGTTATTTATTATCATTTAACGGTGATATATAGAAATTTAGTTGTAAAGCGTTAATCCACAACATATATAGAAAAATTAATCGTAGTGATTAGATATTTTAAATTTTACAACTGTTTTTAATTTAACTTTTATAATTTTTAATGTAATATACCAGAAATTAGCGAAATTAGTAAGGAGCAAGCCCCCTATAAACGTGTTAATTAACTGAGGTGATACAAATATACGATAGCATATACTACATATCTGATATGACAGCTTGCAATATTCCTTTGTTGACAAAGGACAAAGATTGATTAAGATCAGCTTGCCGTTTGTCAGAGATTGAAATGTAGCTGTTATGCGTCATCCACTGTTTACTTACTCTGGTTACCAGAATTTCTCGCTACCAGAATTACAAATGTATACAGAAGATAAATAGTATCTGTATTTGAAAAAATATATCTTTGTTTATTTTCTAAATAATGGGAAATGGAGGAGATTTTATGACGCTATTTTCTAATACATGGTTTTGAAAATAGAAATCTATACGGCAGTGAAAATACATAACAGTTAATAAGGTTCCATTTTTGTACATACTTTGAATGAACAAGTATCAATGAAACATATTTAAACAGAATAGATCAAGTATTAATATTAGATCGTTAGTGAACCACTTGTTATTTTATACTCTACTTCCTTAAGAAAATCATAATAGATATCTATATAAATATGAAAAGAAACATTGAAAGCTTTTTAGATGATTATAATATTAATATTTACACAAAAATACTTTTTGATCGCTTGGAAACTGGTATTTCCAATTTAATATCAAATATTATCATGTAAACCTTATATGAAAAGAGAAGCCTTAATACGCTTTTATTAGTTTCACTTGTAACTGAGTAACTCAAATAAATAAAGTAAGTCAAAAATTCAAATAAATAAAAAGAAATAAAATAATAATAATGTAGTAACATTGAACTAAAAAATAAAAATAGTTTAAAAAAACAAAAAAACACGCTTTATTTAAGTATATTAAACTAAAAATTAAACAATAATTCTTAAAACAGTAGTGATAGAAAAATACTAATATTATTGTGAAAAAGCGTGGGGCGCTTTGTGCCATATTTTCCTTTTGAGTTGGTCATTCCTTACCCTCCATACTCGAATCTCTATAAATATACGAAATATTGTTTAATTTTTAGTTTGATATACATAAAAAAGCGTGTTTTTTAGTTTTTTTAAACTATATTTATTTTATATTACACTACACTTATTTTAAATTACATTATATTTAGCATCCTAAAATTACGTTACTTTCTCGCTGAATCTAGATATAATATAGAGTACGGAAATAGAAAATTATTTTTCAAATTATAATCCATTTGCCATCAACTTTATATACTTGTGTTGAGTGGCAGAACCAAACGCCGGCTTTAGTCTTAAAGGAGAAATAATCATTCGACCACGTTAAGATTGAACCTATAACCATTAAATTTACAGTAAAGCCTATTCCTACGTGTAGTGATGTCATAGAATAATTAGCTAAACCACATAAGAAGTAGAATCACATAAATACAGTATAATATAAAAAGTCGTATAAAATGTGGCAACACTCAGTAGATGCTAGAATACAACGTAATGGTCGGAAAATGTACTTGAGTGTGACCAGTAACTTGAACCAACCTTTTTAGAATTTCCACTTCAAAGGAATGCTTTCATAAAAAGGACGTCTTTATTGAAGAAATCCGTTTCATACAAGACACATCGTGCTTAAATATTTTAGCTCATAAATAAAAGAAAATCACATGATATATGTATGTATACTCGTTGTTGTGGCTAAAAAAGGTCTTTTCCTTATAATATTGTTTAAATAGTTTTCGAAAATGGAATCAATAAATAGCTTCACGCAGTATCCCGCATACGTAGCATGTAACCTTCAACCAAGTGTTATGACACTCTGTTCTCCGCTTTCCGAAATTTTAACCAATTTTCGAAATTTTAACGTAGCGCTTCGTATTTTGATCAGAGTGAGGGAGTTCCCTTGCTGTAGGGATTTTATGAAAATATATAAGTTTTATATTCTTAGCCCATTTAGTTACACATGTATATATTTGTTTGTTTCTATATTTGTTTCACTTAAAAAAATGTAGTATTTTTTATAGCTTCATGCCTTATCCCGCATATAGAAGGATAGGTAGTGAAAATCGCAGCAACTGGGGGAACCTAGTGTTTACCTACTTGCCAGAGCGAAGATAATGGAACTGAAAAATAAATCAACCCCAAGTGGGAATCGAACCCAAATAACGTCGCATTTACAGGCATTTGCGCTACAAAAGTCCTTAAATCAAGTTTTATATATTATATTAGAGAATATCCGAGAACATTAATCAAGCAAGCATCAATGAAGCCGCAAAGGGGTCGCTTGTAATAGAGAAAAATAGAGAAAATTATAACAAAACGCTAACAAGACTAAATTAATAGTAATTAAATCAAATTAGGTTTCTGTTATCTGAGTAAGACGAAGTAAGGTGGTGAACGTGATATTTTAAGTACTATCCGCCGTCCGTCAGCAATCTATTATAAACAAGGGCTAGGAATCTGAAAATGTACTAATAAGGAAATCAGACTAAACAAGAAATTAATTTGTTTATAATATCAATTATCATTATTATTAAAAAACTGTAGCTTGTATATTATATATATTTTAGGTTACGTCATATATATATATATATATATATATATATATATATATATATATATATATATATATATATATATATATATATATATATATATATATATATATATATATATATATATATATATATATATATATATATATATATATATATATATATACTTAGTCTGGCCATAAATACTGTTACTATTCAAAAAAAGAAAATATTACGTTTGAATTTGGAATCTGTCATTTTTATATGATTGCTTGATGTGTTTTCTTATTTTCGCGCCATTATATTGTTAAATATTTTGTTATATTAAAATGGAGTGGGGTGATAAAGAGAACCGAATCGCTGTGATTGCCTTACATAAAGTATGTATGGAGAAAAGTGCAATTTTTAAAACCCTCCACCCGCTTGGTATTAGTCAAATGTTTGTTTACCGGGCTATTGATAGGTACAATGATACCTCCTCTGTTTGTGACAGAAAAAGATCTGGCCGTCCACGTACCGTTCGTGTGAAAAAGGTGATTAAAGCAGTTAGGGAAAGAATTCGAAGAAATCCTGTCCGTAAGCAAAAGATTTTATCTCAGGAGATGAAGATAGCTCCTAGAACCATGTCGCGTATATTAAAAGATGACTTAGGACTTGCAGCCTATAAGAGACGTACTGGTCACTTCTTAACTGATAATTTAAAGAAGAATAGGGTGGTAAAATCCAAACAACTACTTAAGCGGTACGCAAAGGGAGGTCACAAAAAAATTTTATTTACGGATGAGAAAATTTTTACAATTGAGCAGTATTTTAATAAACAAAATGACCGTATTTATGCTGGAAGCTCTAAAGAAGCTTCGCAATTAGTAAACAGAGTACAATGTGGGCATTATCCCACTTCAGTGATGGTTTGGTGGGGTGTTAGCTATGAAGGGGTGACTGAGCCATATTTTTGTGAAAAAGGTATTAAAACGTCGGCACAAGTTTATCAAAATACCATTCTTGAGACGGTAGTTAAGTCTTTAACTAACACCATGTTCAATAACAAAGAGGTGCTTTCAACAAGACTCGGCACCGGGTCATAGAGCTCGATCCACCCAATCTTGGTTGAAAACTAACGTTCCGGACTTTATCAGCACTGAAAACTGGCCGTCGTCAAGTCCTGACCTAAATCCATTGGATTATGATTTATGGTCAGTTTTAGAGAGTAAGGCTTGCTCTAAACGCCATGATAATTTGGAGTCCCTAAAACGATCCATTCGGTTGGCAGTGAAGAATTTTCCTCTAGAAAGAGTTCGTGCTGCTATTGATAACTGGCCTCAACGTTTAAAAGACTGTATTGCAGCCAATGGGGACCACTTCGAATAAACATTGTATATTTTTAATAGTTATATATTGATGTATTAAACTAACTCACTATGAAAGGAATAAATGTTACGTATAAAAAAAAAATCGTGCTTTTCTTTATAACAATATTTATGGCAAGACTAAGTATATATATATATATATATATATATATATATATATATATATATATATATATATATATATATATATATATATATATATATATATATATATATATATATATATATATATATATATATATATATATATATATATATATATATATATATATATATATATATATATATATATATATATATATATATATATATATATATATATATATATATATATATATATATATATATATATCGTCGTGGCGCAGAAGTGAAACAGTCTGCCTGTAACGAGACAGTTTTTGGGTTCGATTTCCACTAGGAGAAGACGGATTTTTCTATTTTAATTTTCTTCGCTCTGGCAACTAGCAACGGAGTGTCTTAACACTAGGTTTATATGGTTCTTGCAGTTCCCTCTACCTACTCTGCCGTGTGCGGGATAAAGCGTGAAGCTAAAAAAATATATCAAATAATTTGTAAAGTGAAGCTAAAAATGTCTTAGAAATTCGAAGGCGAAATAATGTTATCTATGTATATTTATGTTTAAATTTTATTCAATCTATTTCAATAACAGACTCGATTTTCAATCAAAAATGGTTTCATATTAACTGTCTACGAAATAGCTACGAGAATAATATTCGTAGTATTTGTAGCGCTCGTGACAAATGTCATGCGTGTGCGTGAGTTGGTAATATAAATGAAATGTCGATAGCAAAATAATTTTTTGATTCACACAATAAGCAAAAAGAACCTTTGAAGAAGAAATTTTGGGGACACTGCTTGTAGTAGTGACAACGGAACTCACACCAACAGGAAAATTAAGAAGGCAATAATATTTTGTTGGATAAAGTGCATTAGAAAGATTGCATGTTTATATTTGTGGGTAAAATATCTAGCTATTTTGTGGATTAAGCCAAGATTTAAAAATAACAAATATACCTTTTTTCTTAGAGTGATTCTTCTCAGATTCAACTCTTGCATGAAAAAAATCAAATCATATACTTTTAATTCATTTATTGGCAATTCATTATATCGTTGATGATTAATAATTCCGTATAAATACAGGCACAAAACTATTACGTAATCCCTAAATGGATAGTAAGTGTTATGTATACCTATATAATATACTCTAGCATACTGCTTGGGACTCGGACTCTTTTAATTTATGATATTGACCTACTTTCATAGGGCATAAATCATTGCGCCATATGCAAGAGAACATTGCATACTTTGACTTCTATAATTAAATAGATATTTTTAGGAAAAACAGAAGTGGTTAAATTTAATTTGAAATGGAAAACACTACAACATATACACTACAACATATTTGAAATGGAAAACACTACAACATATATAGATCACAAGTTCGACTATATTCGGACATAGATTCCGCGTAATTACATTAAATGACATAGATCACTCAAAAAGTATACTTGGTGCAACTTTTCAAGAAGTGCTTTTGGTTTAAGCATAGAATTGATAAATAACAGTTTTAAATTAGGATTATTACTTTAGTATGGTAATATTTTATGAAATCGAATTTAAGTGTGGTGTGGTGTGGTGTGGGTGATGGCTTTGAAATACAGTGTGCGTAGATCCCAAGAGAAATGGATTTCGGAAATAGAAAATCCCGTTTGGGCGGCACGTTAGGGACAATAAGATAGACAGAGCAATCAAGACAGCCCCTCCTTTATTTGCACACGTTTACGTTCTTGCAATAATTTCAACTGCCTCGAAGAGATAATCTAGCATATGCTGGAAGCCTTAAACCAGGAGTACCTTTCTACCAGTCGTGATTAAGGGTACGTCTGGATGGGAGAAGACGTGGAATGCAATCTACGTGATAGTGATGCTCTAAAAGGCGGTACAAGGGTAGAGAAAATGCCTCTGCATTTTCTTTCCTATTCGTAACAGGCGACTCGGTCGACGGAGGGTGGCACGGGGTTATCTAGATTAAGCTAATCACATATTTTTCATGGCCTCAGCAAGTATATATAACGTCGCTAACATATATTACTCAGTATTTATTCCAATTCTCTAATTGCAGCCTTCGTGAATGAATAATTTATTATTCTTATTGTATACTAATAATAGATGATTGTATTGATTCAACAAAATATTTCGAATAACAAAATTAATTGTCACTCAACGGCGCCTATCTGTTAATTAATCATTTCGTCCGTTCAAATGACAACGAACTTGCGCAGCGATATTTTGTTATAATAAAGACTCGACAAACTAAATTGTTTATTAGTGTAAAAAACTAATAATTCTGTAAAGCTTTCAACGCTACTTTGCTCTGATTTAAAAAAGCTCGTATAAGTTAATTTCTGGGACATAAGTGTCCAAGTTGCAAACGGAATATTACAGCAAAAAATATATTTAATTAAACAGATTAAATTTAGCCATCTTGATCAGCTCCACGAACTGACTGAGACAATACTGTTTGCTGCATTTGATTTCACGGTGTATATTTAATACTTAAATTAATATCCTCGTACTAATATCGTAATGAAACCGTATTTATTGATCGTAAGTATTTTTAACCTTGCATGTACTTAAACTATTATTAATGCTCTTATGCTTGAGTTAGGGGCTAAATTTATATGTGAATTGTAGAATAATATAAGCTTTGAATTTCACTGACCTTACATTTTTGTACTGTTCACTAAGCGAGTTTATTCAAGGCTTACTCGGATTTAATTTGTGCGTTATAAAAATAAAAAAAGAGCTAAGCTATTTAGCTTGTTAAAAACTCAGTGAAAGTAAAAATTAAACTAAAAAAATAACGTACATATTCACGTGAACTTAGGCATAGAGAATTTGATTAACATATTTAAGTTAGCTTAATTTAAATTTTATTTTAGTAATTGGAATATATATAATTGCAATGGTTATTACGCTACATTTTCGGTATAGGCTATTTGTTTGATGTCCACTACATAATACACAACATCTTAAATTACAACATAGAATAGTGTCTGAACAATTAGTGATCTTTGCATAGTCTTCCTTTGAGTCTTCCTTTCAGCAAGACCGCTGTGGCATAGACCAGCAACATCTGCCTATGAGCACGACAGTTTGTGGACCTAAATATCCCTGGAGAAAATGGAATTTTTCATTACGATTTTATTTCATCTAGCAACTAAGCAAACGTGTTGTTGTGTTCCGCCTTCCAACAATACTTTGAAAACAGAGCGCCTTAACTCTAAGATCCTATATTGTTTGTATTTTCCTCTCTTTCCCACTATGACCGAGATGAACGATGAAGCTTAAAATGAACGTTTTCACATGTTATATATTTATGATATAAATAGATTGGTATTAGAATAAGTAGTTATTTCCTTTTCAAGCATTTAGGTCATAATGTAGTATTTTTTAAAACTTTTCCGTGGGAAATTATTCATCAAATCCTGTGTAATACAGAGCCTATTTATTTTGATTCGACTTGAAGAGTTGAGAAAAATCACCATCACTTTGTGATGTCATTGCCAGTCCCTTTGAGTTTACAAAATATGTTTGTTTAAGATAATATTTACAAGAAGGAGATAAATAAACGTCTTCTATAGTTATTTTTCTATGTTCAATTTTGTAGCTGCGCATACAAATAATGCGGTATTATTGCTTATTTTTAAATCACTGTTCGGTTATGCTATATGTTGATGTATATGAAACCTGCTTCTCTTACGTTGTACTGCAATATTGTAAGTTGTTTGAAATAAAAAAAAAATAGTTTATTTTGCTTGAAATAAAATTCTAATTAAAAAGAATTTATGAATGTATGAGTTGGCGTGGTCGTTATAGGAATGTGTGACCGCCTACGAACACCGTGCGATGTTGTTTTTTTTTCATTAAATTAGAACAAAAAAATACTTTTATTTTAGCTTTACGCTTTATCCCGCACATAGCAGGGTAGGCAGAGGGAACTGCAGGGACAATTTACTTTAACCCTAGAAAGATAGTCTGCGTAAAATTTACGCATGCATTTCCGAAAAATAGCTCTCTTTTTCGAAATAGCGCGAATCCATAGCCGTGAGCTTAGGACATCTCATTCGAGGCTGGAAGCTGCCGTGTGGCATGCGTGTCAACCAGGTAAGTGCCACCGATTTTGAAATATAACAACCACGTGAGTCAAAATTACGCATGATTATCTTTTACGTGACTTTTAGGATTTTGACTTGTGTGGAAGTTTTATTATTATCTGTCTTATTATGGCTGTATATCGTATCCTATATTGTATTATTTGTTTTTTTAAGATATACAAACAAAAATATATAATTATGGGAAGTAGAAGCATGGAAGAAGACCATATCCTGGCTGGTCTTATGCAAAACGACGACAAGCTTCCCTGTGAGAATACCGACAGTGAGGTAGCGGACTACAAAGTGTGTGAAGTGACGACGACGTACAGAGTGACATAGAAGAAGCCTTTACAACAGAGGTACAAGAAGACCAGCCAACGCCAAGTGAAAGTGCATTACTAGACGAGCAAAGCAGTACTGAGCTCCACATCGGCCTCCCGTAGGACCGGCCTTGCGACAGCAGATTATTAGAAGTAGAAATAGACATTGTTGGTCTACATCACAATGTTAATGGCAACGGAGAAAAGCCTCTAAGTCAAAAAAACTTTATGAAAAATCTCAATTTAGGTCTGTCTACTTCGTTTTTGCGTACATGTTTAGAAACCTTACTTTGAAAAGATATTTGCGAGATAATATCTCCAATATGTCGATAGATGAAGAACCTGGTACATTAGAAGAGCAAACCTATGAGCCTGTGGTGAAAAATCGTATTTACTGCAGTTTCTGCCCCTCTAAAAAAATACGAAAGGCAAATGCGTTTTGCAAAAAATGTAAAAAAAATCTATGTCGTGAGCATAATGTTCATATGTGTCAAAGCTTTTTGTAACTGATTTTTATATAACTGTATGTTCCTAGTATATAGTTAAAATATGCTAATTGTTGATTTTGACTTAAAAAGACTGGTTATTGTAGTAAAAAAATAGTTTTTTTTATGAAAGAGTAAATGTTAAAAAAATATGTTTATTTATAACGGAAATTTGAAATTATTGTTTTTTATGAATAAATTATTATAAAGAAATTATCTGCATTACTAATTATTCTAATATATATAGTAATATATAATATCACAAGAATAATATAAATAAACTAATAAGTCTCTACCTAAAACTAATTAAAACGCATGCGTAAATTTTACGCATGAGTATCTTTTCCGTACAATACAATATGATTATCTTTCTAGGGTTAAAGTAAATTCATTTTTAGTAATATTTGTAAGTATGTGATATTTATTGTAGACTTATTTAAATAAAATTGTTTGTTTGTGTTTTTTTTTTTGAGAAATGTAATAATTAATTTTTTATCAAACTTCCGGCGAATCATTTAATAAAATCATTTTTTTTAGCTTCACGCTTTATCCTGCATATTGCAAAGTAGGCAGAGGGAACTGCAGAAACCATATGAACCTAGCGGTAAAACACTCCGTTGCTTACTCCCTGCTTTCTCTTTCCCCGCTTTTCGCCTTTTTCCAGGCATTGCGTGTTGAGTGGCGGAACTCAACGCCGCGCTTTGCCTAGTTTCCAGAGCGAAGAAAATGGAAATAGAAAAATCCATCTTCCATGAGTGAGAATCGAACCCTCAAACCGTCGCGTTTACAGGCAGACGCTTACGCCTTTGCGCCACGATGGTCCTCAAAATATAAATAAAATCATGATCTTAAAATATGAAGTAGCGTGAGGATTTTTCTTTTTTTGTCTTTATTTTATTTTGTCTAAAGTTTCCTAGACAATATATACACAATGTCTTTAATATGAATATTTTCCTTATACATCTACTAACAGTACCTTCATACATCATCTACATACTTTTTTAGCATTATGGTGTATAGTGTATATTTAACTGTTAATAGTTTTAATTTTTTACTAACCTTTAATAAAAGGAATTTGCGGACGCTTTGAATTAACGTGAAAATAGGGAAATTGAAATTATATACTAGAGGAGTATAAGTTACGCAGATTTGACTTCTATCCATATACAAATTAGGCTTAATATCCTATTTATAAGGATCTGGTATCTGAAAACCGCCCAATATTTGAAACAAAGCGTGTAGATTGATGGACCTAAACGTGGCAGTTAATCTTCTTACCTAAGCGAAAAAACGGGAATAATTGATTCCCTAAAATGGGAATCAGATTAACAACCACTGACAATGTGGTGACAATCATAAAACCGACATCTCTTTTTAACCGAATAATCAATCTCCTCGAACAATTGGAGTTGTTATAGATTTACTGCAATCTGTTGTTGTCTGTTGTACTTTTTAAACCTTTGTCCTTGTGACTGACTCATTTTTTCATAAATGCCTGAGATGGACATTAAACTAAAAGCAACGGTATTTTATGCCATATACTTTGGCAATCGCTAGTTAATCACTAAAAACCATTGCGAGCTAAGGTGGTTTACAAAGTTTCTTGTGGTAATTTCTATATACTTAAATAAGTTATCATATATTATTAATAAGTTATCATATATTAATTTCTCATTGATTCACAATCAAAAAACTAGCACGGCACTCTCATTACTTGCTTGATTTCAATTGGTTTTATAATACAAACATTGGCGTCAGTACATAATTTTTTGCATTATATATGTTAAAACGTTTTATATAAAAGCTAAGTGTATTTCATTATAATATTCTATGTTAATTAAGAATCATTTGTTATTCAAATTTGGCATTGCGGTAAGTCTTTGTGATGCTGTCTTTTGTTTCACTTCTATTATAATACTTTGCTCAATTTATTATTTGATATTAATTAGGTTCCTGCCGTCTCCAGCAATTCACATGGTTAGCAACGAGAAGTTATAGTTAAGTGACAGAACTTAATACTGTGGTTTTTTAGAGAAAGAGAAAAAAAAGAAAGAGGTGAAGAGAGACTAAATTGTTCAGTGAGTGAGAATCGAATCCATTCAAACATTGGTCGAGTTAAATCGAATTATTTTTGTGAAACGTTCAAGTAAAAAAAATCACATTTTAAAGTTTTATTTACAAATTGTCAGTTCAATTTCATCTCAGTATAGTTAAGTAACCTTATAGAAAGAAAAGATGAAAATCATTGCTACTTAAAGAAGTCATCACACAAATACATTCAGCAATTAATTTCCTATAATACTAGAGATACCTCTTGCTCTTATAAGTTTTTAAAATATTTATTGCAATTGGGTTTTAAATATCATTGCTAAATCAAAATATTATTTAAATGATAATTAATAATAAATATTTAAAATACAATTACGAAATGAAACCTTTTACTTGATAAAATAAGGATTTTTCCTGAAACATGACCTTAATTAATTTTGATTAATTAAGTCCCTCACACTTCGAGGGATTTACTAAAAAAGTTTAGAAATTAAGCTTAAAATCTAATTTAAATAAGATAGAACGAAATAAAAGGCTATCTTGGGTGTTATTGTTTTGAGCCTTAATTATATTTGGTCTGTAAAGATTTTCAATTTCTTTGGTAATCCTCTTTTCATTTTCCTGCTTACATATTTCTGTATTGTTATTATATCATTATAATAAATCGCAGCTTTGTGAGCTTCTATATGACTACAGTTAACAAATTTTTTACGATTTTGGGTCATATTTTATTATACTTACGTTGACATAGTAAGAGAAAAAATTATAATAATTCTAATTACAAATATGATGATTCTTTAGCGAGGCCATCGTATGTAACGCAAGCCGAGGGCTACGTACCAATTTCATGATTGTTAACATTCCGCTAAGGAAAATATTACATATAATAATTTACATTTTTAAAATTGTAGTCCACTAATTTTGCATGAAATGATCTTCCAACATATTTATAGACTTCATTTTTAATGTTAAACTTTCAGTATTTGCCCTGTATATATATTGTAAATTACTAATTTAACACAACTTTTATGTATCAACGGGAAGTACTCTGCGCGCTATTCATACAAAATGTAAACAAATTAAGCATTAAGGAACAGCAAAGGAATTCTAAAAATGTAGATAAAGTAATAACAATAAAAAGTGTAACTTGAGATGAAAAAATAGTAAAGTCAGAAAAAAAGGAGAACAAGGTGTTAAGACACCTTATTCTCCATTTCTTTCTCTGTGAAAATTATCTTGGCTTGCCATGATATTTAACAGAGTCGAGAATCACCATATATAAAAACGAATAACTTAATTCTATTCATAGTCATATTATTTATAGTAAAGAACATTATGCTTTCATACTCAGTTCCCATAATGCGGTAATTGCTCAACTTTACACGTGAATTATCAAAGTGTAGGTTCTCTGCCTTCGTTATTTTTATTATACACGCTGTACCATTGCTTCACGATTGCTTCGTAAACTAAATTATCTTTATTAATTACACTCAAAGTCAAATATTTTAAAAAGTGATACATGAACTAACTCAATTTCAACATGTGCGAGATACTGTCAAAGTTTTAGATTGCTGAGTAATCTACTTCGAAGACAGTGTATACTTAATTACAAACTTAGCTTGTTCGCCTTTCTCGTGACCTAAAGCTACAATCAATACTTGTATGTCAGATGAGATATAGAAGATTGTGAATTACAAATATATTTGCTTTTGGCTTTTATTATCTTTTATATTCAATGTTTATAAGACCAGTGTATGGGCGGCTGCCGTGAACAAATTTTATTTTTTCACTGCCTTCCAAAGAATCTATATTAAGTGATTTATCACCTCGGCTTTTCTATTAAGGTGAATATAAAAAGCTGAGAGTTATAAATATACAAGAATTTATTTATATTATATATGCTATACATACACAGCTGACACTTTAGGATCGATATTGATTAATGGATGTTAAACTAATTCATATGTTGCCGTGTATTTGAACAAATTAATTTTTTAGTGTAATATTAATAATCATTCAATTTTTGGGAAATACTAATACAATAAATATATTATTTAATGAAAGTCGTAGAAACGAAATAACTCTCGGATATTCCTAAGTAAAACTTTTGTAGCGCATTGTTTTCAGTTTAATTTTTATCTTAATATACATTTAGTTGAGGACCGTCGTGGCGCAGAGGCGTAAGCGTCTGCCTGTAAGTGCGACGGTTTGAGTGTTCGATTCCCTCTCGGGGAAGATGGATTTTTCTATTTCCATTTTCCTTCGCTCTGGCAACTAGGCAAAGCGCAGGCGTTGAGTTTTCGCCACTCAACACGCAATGCCTCGAAAAAGGGGAAAAGTGGGGACGGAAAAAGCAGGAACTAAGCAACAGGAGTGTCTTAACACTAGGTTCAAATGGTTCCTGCAGTTCCCTCTGCCTACCCAGCAATATGCGGGATAAAGCGTGAAGCTAGAAAAAAATATATATTTAGTGAAAGTAATAAGTAGTAGTAAACAAGTAAAGTTTTTGATAAACTTATTGTTTTTTATAAGACACAAACAAATAAGGTAATTATTTTAAGATTATCAATTCTTGTACCACTTCTAGTCGAGTTTTGTTCTCTGTCTTATATACGTGAAGTAATGTATTTAAATATAATCTATGGTTTTAATTGCATCAACAAAATAGGTTATAAATCAATTTTCTACATATATTTAAATTAAAACCATAGGGTAATAACTAAAAGTGCTTATCATTAAAAATGTCAATTTCATATCAATAATTACATAAACATTAAGGAACAACATCAATCAACTATAAGAACAAATCACTAAATTCTTATGTTTAGTATAACATTTCTTATGTATGACACATGGTGTAAAATCAAACATATGGGCTATTTTTCTTTTTTTTAGACACGAATCAAAATCAATCAAAAGGAGACAGACGATGAAAACTTAAAAAAAAAACAAATAAATAAATATATTTTTATAATTAATTATGTTTATCTATAAAATTGTGACACTTAATTTAATGTGTATATTAGAGATGATAAAGATTTTCATATAAAATGTAGATTGAAGTCGAACAATAAAGCAGTCTGTCAAACTAATGGGCGTTTTACTTAACAATTTATAGTTCGAATAAGAAGTACGACCGACAACCACAGTTTATGTTCCAGTGGCTATAAAGTTCTTTTGCGGGTTTATAAAAGTTATTTGTTATAGAAATGTGACCTACGAGGAGGCAAAATACTCTTTAGAGCACGTTTGTATTAAATTTAGTTCGTAAGTTGTAAAATATCAATAAGTTGGTAAAAATATTGTTGAAACTATTCTATTGGAAATATGTTACACTTACACCATATAAATTTCTCACATACTTTTTTGTTCAATATTTTGAAACTAAACATATACGAAACTATATTGACAAATTTATAGCACACAGCTAATTGGACTCTGAAGTTTGAGATTTTAAACTAGAACCTTAGCACTTATATGCTCGGTCCGAGATTAGTGTGAAGCAAAAACATAAAGAGTTAAATGTTTCTTTGATAATGAAAACTCTGAATAAGCGGCATCTACTTGTTGATAAACAATATATTTATCCATCGTTAAAACAACTAACTAGTCATTTAATAAACAATTCACTTATATTGCGAGACAATATAAGTTAGTAAATTGATAAATTACAAAGATCTGTCTTCATAAAAACAAGTAATAATATCTATATATATATAAGTAATAATATCTATATAATACGTAATAATCCTAACAGTTTAAAAAAAAAGCCATACAGTGCTTACTAAATTCGCGTAAAAAGCGACATGATATTCTTAGGTACTTCTTAAATTATCATATAAAGTGAAAATCCGAACACGTGTATTACCTATTATCATGATCTGGGACGAAAGACTGGGACTTTTCGATTTGTTCCTAATGTGCGATCCCGGGCTTTAAGATGGCTTGTTATGTGGTGGCTTCATTTGAAATTATGTTCTTGTTATCTTGTACTTTGAAGACATTCTTTATTGCACTATTCTGTACTTTTATATATTTTAGATTGCTTAGATTTAAAACAATTTGTTTAATATTTGTAATATTTATCTTCCAAAAATACGCGCCTGACATAGCTTGATTAAAAAAATAATAATTTATGCACGTAATTTCTTAGTATAAATATATAAGCAGATTTTATAAATATATATTATTCTTGTCATTTGCTGTAAATGTCTCAATTTATCTAATTTCACGTCTCATTAATCAAAAACAGGGCAAATGGGTTATCCTATCTTTTGGAGACTTTAATGAATAGCTGAATTTCACTTCATCATTCATTGAAAATTTTTGTCCCCAAACACATAAATATAAATATTATAAATATAATCCTATTAATATTAAAAGTATTATAAATATAGTCATACGCCTATAATCCAAAGAAATATGTATTCTGTTAGAAAAACGTGCAAAATATAATGTTAAAAATACTAAAACCATAAAAAATAATAAAGATGTAGCCCACTACTGAATTTCTATTTGTGTGAGAAATTTGTGTCAACGTGACAGATGATCCGACAGCTTCAACATTACATATATCTGGATAAGATTAAGGATTTACGCATGACGTGAAATATAGTAAGCTATTTATATTACATTGCTACATAAATATTTTAACAATACGTAACCATTGATGCAGAGTTTGATTTGGAATAGCTGTGATTTTTATGGGATTTTCGTATAGAAATTCAGACAATGAATGTTGTTTTAAATCATTAAGTAACCTAACAGAACCGAACAGAGAATTTAACAGAATAAATAACATTCAAATTTAATTAATTTTATCAATACATGTGTTTATTTTATTTTAATTTTTTACGGAGTCGTTAATAAGTTTAAAAGCTCAACTGTTTTTTTTTTTCAATTTTTTAATACACAAATTAAATACGTGTTAATGTACAATCAATGAAATTGATTGCCAAAATTATTCTACAATCTCAAGTATACCAAAGCTAGAATTATTAATAGAGGATAGCGAGTGAAGACAAATATATCTTTCAGAGCATTGCATAAATACTCTTTTACAAAAAGAGGAATTCAAGCTTCCTTTATGATATGTGGGATATTTCACCATTTTTTGCTACATGATCGATATGGTTTTCTCATATGTTTTTTTAAAGATCATTGTATATTCTTTTACAAATTTAAAACTTACTTTACTTGATTCTTATAAAAAAAATGGTTGCCTGTAAAGTGGGTTTTACGGGCGAAAATTTTATGTGACAACGTCTTTTTCTCGGTAGAATATTTATTGATATGAATAATAATTATAGTATAAATTGCACAAATTTTAACTATAGAAAATATATTTTGTTTACTAAAACATTGTACATGTGTCAAGTGATACGCGCGGCGGACCGATCATAGTTCGGTGACAGTTGACACATCGTTACGTTACCATTTTCATTTTTGGTTCCGAGCCGCACAACCTGATTTAAGACGTTGTCACGTCAAAAAATATATTTTAGCTTGAAAAAAAATAATCTTCCAAATCCTCTGTCACGTTTTCCATCTAATCCTTTGTATTGTACACCGTACAATGCATTGGTTTATTTTCCACATATCATCACAGATCTTGGCTTGACCAAGGGTGATCCGGGCACTAACACAAAATTTCTAGAGGCAGTAAATGAAAAATGGTTGAATTACTTACACATCTACACGGATGCTTCAAAGCTTTCAAAAGAAGGCTGTGTTGGTGCAGCTTGCTGGATTCCAAAATTCAAAATTATTTTACAATTCAAATGTCCCCCCGAGTCCTCAGTGTTTACAGGTGAGGCTGTTGCTTTATTAGAAGCAATCCTGTTCTCACAGTCCCATAACGTTAAACAAACTGTTATTTTTACTGACTCACTAAGCTGCTTAATGGCTATAAAGGGTAACCCGTTTCAAAGTAAATTAAGATCTTCAATTGTTTTAAGGATTCGTGAAGAATTATACTCATGTCATCTCAAGGGTTTGGATATTACTCTGGTTTGGATCCCAGGCCATTCTGGAATCAGTGGGAACGAATCTGCAGACTCTTGTGCTAAATTAGCTGTCCAGTGTGGTACCTTGGAACATTTTGTTAATTCGGCTCATGATCTGTTGTCTCTTGCAAGAACTCATTTGGATAAGTCCTGGTCTAAATACTGGGATACGTCAAAATCTCAGAAAGGAAAATATTATGCATTTCTTCAACCTGATATCCCAAAGCGTCCTTGGTTTTACTCTCAAAAATTTGCAGAACGGAAAGTTATTTCAACAATTTGTCGTTTACGCCTTGGACATGCATGTACACCTATTCATCTGGCCAAGATCAGGGTCAGGGACCATTCACTGTGTGAATGTGGCCTAGACGACGGTTCTCCTGCCCATATCCTTTTTTCTTGCCCCAAATTAGCTCGCCCCATTTATGATGTCCTCCCTCTTAAAGTCCCTCGCCCCCTTAATGTTCAATGTTTGTTAATGTTTGTGTTTAGTCCTTTGTGTAAATTTTTGTGTAAATATATTAAATATAACAATATTAGAGTATAAGCTAACACCCATGTAAATATATTGTTTATTACTAACCCCATTTATTATCTGTATATATTGTAGATATCTGTGATCTTGTTATAGGTGAAGGATTTAAACTGGATCTCTTTTAAGCATGCATACTCCAACTGTGTAATGATATCTCTTTTTTACCGTACATTCTCCTTTGTGTGTTCTCCATTCAACGTGACATTGGCGAAGTGAATTGTGCTCAACTGGCACGCTCGAAACGCCATTAGTAAAGAGAAGAAGAAGAAGAAGAAGCTTGAAAAAATGAAAATTCAAAAATAATTTAAATATTTTTTATGAGTCAATTCGAGAGAACGAGTCTAAAAAATTGTCAGGATCAACGATGTCAACTATAGAGTTCACCCCCATATGTATAGAACTCGTCCAAAATTTTATTGAGAAGAAAATTATCTGATACGGGAAATTCGTAGATCATTTTTAAACGACTCTTTCGTAGGTGTTTTTAACTACAGAACAGAACTATTTCTAAAATTCATCAGGAACTATAAAACTAAAAGAGAACTCTAACTGTTCTACTTCTCTAATTGTAATTACTATAAATATTAAGTTAAATTTATTATAACGTTATTTATATATCCAAAATTACATTTAAAATGTTTAATAAGTTAATTTATTATTATTATTTAGTTTAAGTAAAAAGACGTCCTTTTTTTTTTTTTTTTTTTAGCTTCACGCTTTATCCCGCACATGGCAGGGTAGGCAGAGGGAACTGCAGGAACCATATGAACCTAGTGTTAAGACACTCCGTTACTCAGTCCCTGCTTACTCCGTCCCCACTTTCCGCCGTTTTCGAGGCATTGTGTGTTGAGTGGCGGAACTCAACGCCGCGCTTTGCCTTAGTTGCCAGAGCGAAGAAAATGGAAATAGAAAAATCCATCTTCCCCGACTGGGGATCGAACCCAGAAACCGTCGCGTTAGCCGCGTTACAGTAAGTAACGTCCTTTTAGTAAGTCATTATATTTTTAATTTAGCTTGAAATACTTCTAGTTTTGTCATTTTGTGGCATGGAATTGCTAACTTCTATAATTCCGCCTATTATGGTACATTTACAGCGTAGACTATACTAATTTCCCGTCTAAGTGCTAAGACAAAGTGCGGTGCTGATTTCAAGCACAATACTAGATACTAGATTCGTACTAGAACTATGAATATATAAAATATAGTAGTCAATTAATTTACTTTACCAGAAATCATATATTCAGTACCTTTACATCTTTTCTGGCATAAACTATTGACGAAAGGCTATATAATACGAAGGTTATTTATTTTGATTTGACTTGAGCGCTGAAAGAAAATGTTAAAGCTTCTTCACACTAACGGAGCTGAAGCGTTCCACTTTGCAATACCAAAGTCTCTTTGAGTCTTAAAAATGTTTCAGAAAATATTTACAAGACGAAGATAAATAGACGTCTGCTATAATTATTGTTTTCTATGTTAATTTTTTAAGGCTGTGACAAATTGCACAGTTTTTTGCTTATTTGTTTTTTAAATTCATTGTTCGGTTGTGCCGTCTGTTAGTGTCTATGAAACATGCCTCTTACACTATACTGTATGGCTACACTGAAGTTTATTACTTTATTTGTTTTAAATTAAGTCTTATTTTATATTTAAGTATATATAATTGTAATTGTAATAGGTATTCTGTTATTTAAACATTATTTTATTTCCACTTCCTTTTAGGTATTATTACGTGCTGAGTGGCGGAGCTCAACGCCGCGTTTTGCCTAGTGTCAGAGGGAAGAAAATGAAAATGAAAAAATCTATTCTCCACCATTTGGAATCAAACCCACAAACCGTAGCGTTTTTAGGCAGACGCTGTGCCTCTGTGCGACGATGAATAAAATATTAAAGATATTTATTTATAACTTGTTTCAGTAGATTCATTTCGTTGTTAGCGTTTTATGCATACATTATGAGCTTAGTTATGCTAAATAACTATTTGTTTTATAATTTTATTAATTTTTCACATATTGAGTGCGAGCAATCCAATTAAAATACACAATCTATATCTAATTAAAATCCAATTTTATTTAATTTTAAAATAACAATAGCCCGATATATCGAAAGCCATCTCAATAATAGCTTTTCACTAATCGTTGTTTAGGAGGAGGATAACAAAGCAATCAACCCTGATTATCATCAACTAGAATGTGAGCAGAAACAACGGAGTATCTGAACTTCTAACTTTTCTCTGCTGAGCTTAATATTTTTTCAGAATAAGAATTCTGCATGACATAAATCTGGATATTATTTGTTAGGGTCTGCCTTCAGACTAAGCCTACTGTACTTTGCTTAGTCTTTCAAATCCTCAGGGCGCAGTCCAATGTCTTTCCATATGGTGCACTACGATATCTAGCCGTTACGGGGTTTCATTCCAGAGACATATCTATCTACCATTTATTAAGTTCCGCCACATAATAATACACAATATATTGAATTCGAACGTATAATAGTGTCTAAACAACAGGTTCCCATATCCGAGTCTTCCTTTCAGGAGAACGGTCATGGTGTTGTTGCGCAGCGTCTGCCTGCAAGTACCACAATTTGTGGGCTTACTTACCATTCGGGGAGGATAGATTTTTTCATTACTATTTTATTCGCTCTGGCAACTAAGCAAATATGCCTTTGAATTTTGTCTTCTAGCAATACCTTGAAAACGGAGTGTCTTAACTCTAAGATCCCACAGTCCCTGCAGTCTCCTCTACTTTCCCTGCTACGACATTGATAAGCAATAAAGCTTAAAATAAAAGTTTTCAAATGTTATATATTTATGACAAAAGAACGTTCGTTTTAGAGCCACGTATATACGAAGTTAAGTAATCATTTATCTTAATTCTAAGCAAGTAATAAAATTCTAAGTACCTTTAAAAACTTTTCTATGGTAAACTATTCAACAAAGCCTGTATAATACGGAGCCTATTTATTTTGATTCGACTTGAGAGTTGAGAAAAAATGTTAAAGCTTCTTCGAATTAACGAGACTGTAGCATTCCATTTTGCAATGCCAAAGTCCCTTTGAGTTTACAAAATTTGTTTGTTTAAGATAATATTTACAAGGAAAAGATAAATAGACGTCTGCTATAGTTATTATATATAGCATAGTTTTATTGCTTATTTGGTTTGTTAATTCATTGTTCGGTTGTGCTATCTGTTGACGTTGCAAAACCTGCTTCTCTTACATTGTACTGCAATATAATTGTGTTGTTTTAAATATCTAGTTTAGTTTGTTTAATAATTAAATGCTCATTTAAAATGAAAATATGAATATATGAGTTAGCGCGTTCAGTGCATTAATGGGTCTGATGACCGCTTACGAACACTTTTTTATTTTTTTCATTATATTAGAACAAAAAATTACTTTAAAACAAATTCATTTCTTCGTCATTTTTGTAACTATGTGCTATTCTTTTTAGATTTATTTGAATATAATTGTTTTTTTTGTTGAAAATTTTGATAAATGTAATAATTACTTTTTAAGCAAGCTTTCTGGCAAATTATTAAATAAAATCATGATTTTAAAAGGTGAAGAAGCGTGAGGACGGCCCAAATTTCGAGGATTTTTCTTTCTTTGACTTTGTTTTGTCTTAAGTTTTCTAGATAATATGAAAAACAATATAAAAAACATTTGTTCTGTGAACAAATAGAATATTTCAATATTAAATCTTCTTCCATCATCTGCATATTTTATTTAGTTATAATTGAAAAAAGTTAAATATCCTTAATAAAGGGAATTTGTTAACGCTTACGATTTATCTTTAAAATAGGGACGTTTAAATTCCATGCTTGTGGAATATAAGATGGAGAATTTATTTTTACTGACGTATTACATATGAATTAGAATTAAATTATAAGCAGACATGAAACACGATATAATCAAAGACTAAAAGTAAAAAAACTAGCGATAACAGACTTGATATCCTGTTGATAGCTTATAAGGATCCGTTTTCGACAGACCGCCCAATCTTTGAGACAAAGCGTGTAGAGTGATGGAACGCGATAATTAATCTTCTTACCAGAGCGAGAAAATGGAAACAATTGATTCCATCAAATGGGAATGTGGCAACAAACCAAAACCGACATCTCTTTTTGACCGAATGATCACCTCTTATATAATAGCAATTAGAGTTGTTGTAGATTTACTTGAACTCTGTTGTTGTCTGGTGTTCTGTTTGAACGTTTGTCCGTCTTGTGACTCATTTTCCCAAAGTGCATAGTATTCAAGATTAAATTATTATTTACTACAGTAGTTCATGCCATACACTTTGGCAATCGCTAGTTAATCACTAAAAATCATTGCAAACTTAGGTGGTTTGCAAACTTGTTGTGGTAGATTTCATATTCATTTTATAACTTTTCATATATTAATTTCTTATTCATTATCAATCAAAAAACTGGCACAGCACTATCATTACATGAGCCCTTCTTAATTTCAACTGGTTTTATAATACAAACATTGGCTTAAAAAAGTCAGTAGGTAATTTTTGCCCTTAATAAAGGGAATTTGCAGACGCTTACGATTTAACGTCAAAATAGGCAAATTGACATTCTATACCAATGGAGTATAACTTATGCAGATTTGACTTTTATCGATATACAAATTAGAATGAAATCATAAGCAGACATAAAGCACGTTGTAATCAAAACCGATAACAGGCTTAATATCCTATTTAAGGATCCGATATCTGAAAACCGCCCAATCTTTAAAACAAATTCTTGTAGAGTGATGGACCTGAACGTGGCAGTTTATCTTCTTACCAAAGCGAGAAAACGGGAATAATCGATTCCCTTAAATGGAAATCGGATCAACAACCACCTGTCGGTGATGGTGACAATCATAAAACCTACATCTCTTTTTAACCGATTAATATCCTCGAATAATTGGAGTTGTTATAGATTTACTGCAATCTACTCGTATTATTATTTGTTGTATTGTTTAAACCTTTGTCCATCTTATGACAGACTCATTTTTTCACAAATGCCTGAGATGGACATTAAACTAAAAGCAATGGTATTTTATGTCATATACTTTGGCAATCGCTAGTTAATCACTAAAAACCATTGCAAGCTAAGGTGGTTTACAAAGTTTCTTGTGGTAATTTCTATATATACTTAAATAAGTTATCATATATTATTAATAAGTTATCATATATTAATTTCTCATTGATTCACACTCAAAAAACTAGCACGGCACTCTCATACTTGCTTGATTTCAATTGGTTTTATAATACAAACATTGGCGTAAAAACTCAGTACATAAATTTTTGCATTATATATGCTAAAACGTTTTATATAAAAGCTAAGTGTATTTCATTATGATATTCTATGTTAATTAAGAATCATTTGTTATTCAAATTTGGCATTGCGGTAAGTCTTTGTGATGCTGTCTTTTGTTTCACTTCTATTATAATACTTTGCTCAATTTACTATTTGATATAAATTAGCCTCCTGCCGTCTCTAACAAGCCACATGGTTAGCAAAGAGAAGTTTTAGTTGAGTGGCTCAATATGATTTGTTAAAGAAAGAGAAAAAAAGAAATGAGGTGAAGAGAGACTAAATTGTTCAGTGAGTGAGAATCGAATCCATCCAACCATTGGTCGAGTCGAATCGAATTATTTTTATCAAACGTTCAAATAAAAAAAATATGATGAAATTTTTATTAAAGTCGTCAGTTCAATTTTGTTTAGTATAGTTATGTAATATTACCTTGTAGAAAAAAGGAAGTAAGTCATTGCTTCTTAAATAAATCATCATACAAATACATTCAGCAAATATTTTCCTATAATACTAGAGATAAGTACAGCTCTTATAAGTTTAAGTTTAAATATGATCGCTAGCTCGAAATATTATTAAAACGATAATTAATAATAAATATTTCAAATATAATTAGGAAATGAAACTCTGTACCTTTTACTTGATAAAACAAAGATTTTTCCTTAAACATGGCTTCAATTAATTTTGATTAAGAATTAAGTCCCTCACACTTTGAGGGTTTTACCAAAAAAGTTTAGAAATTACGCTTAAAATCTAATTTAAATAAGATAGAATGAAATAAAAGGCTGTCTTGGGTGTTAATGTTTTAAGCGTTAATTAAATTTGGTCTTAAGAGATTTTCAATTTCGTTAGTAATCTTGCTATTTTCCTGCTTACTTATTTCTGTATTGTTATTATATCATTATACTAAATCTATATTGTAAACTGACTACGGTTAACAAGTTTTTAGAGTTTTGTGTCATATTTTATTATACGTACGTTGATATAGTAAGAGTAAAATTTGTGGCCGTTGTGGCGTAGCCATTGTATGTATCACAAGCCAAGGGCTACGTACCGATTTCATGATTGTAAGTACCCGGGGGAGGAAAATATTATATATAACAATTTACATATTAAAAATAAATTAAAAACAGTAATGATCGAAAAATACTAATGCCATTAAAAACATTCTGTAAAAAAACCCAAGTCTCGCAGCTCAGTCTTTCTACCGTAAAAAGTTGTGAGATGTATGTAATACCAAGTCGGTTAATCTATTTAGTCTCTACTTAAAGGACCTTCTGTCTTAAGTTATTATCATGCCAATATGGAAATATTTTACGTTTTAAACAAATAGATCGAATTGGACATCACATTAAACACAATGAATATGACAGTTATATTAGATTCTCTAGTCTATCGCGCCTCACGCGATTGAAACTCTCATCTCCAAAACAAGTTATAAATGTATTATCTTTTCCAAGCGATTCATCGGATAACAACATGGCTCTGAAAGCATTTAAACCTTTCAATAAACCGAGAAGTTGATACGGGATTTAGTGCAACTAATTTACTAATACTCTTTTTCGCCATTCAAATTTCAGGAGCATTAACTTCTTTGAGATGCTCACCTCAATCATCATATTTGGAAGGACTCTGGTGACGAATTCGGTTGCTGATACATACTAATAATCGAATCATGCGATGTCCAAGTCGATCTATTTGTTTAAAACGTAAAATATTTCCATATTGGCATGATAATAACTTAAGACAGAAGGTCCTTTAAGTAGAGACTAAATAGATTAACCGACTTGATATTACATACATCTCACAACTTTTTACGGTAGAAAGACTGAGCTGCGAGACTTGAGTTTTTTTACAGAATGTTTTTGATGGCATCTCACTTCTTTTTGTAGAGTCCTACTTTTTGGTACCATTTAATTCTAAACAATTTTGTCTTATGATATTCTATTATTTTTGTATGAACTCTTTCTCATTTTCTTTTCCGTCGACATCTTCAGGAGCTGCAGCTATAATTTTTCTCAAAGCCCACTCCCTGTCTCTATGGGTTTTTTTCGGATGTCACAATTTTTGACAAGTCTGGACGGTAAATACTTCTTAATCTGTTGTATTCACAAATTGATGATTCCTGCGCTTTAATACTTGCAAAGTCAACATTAATGAGATGTAAACCGCACAGACTTGTAACTCTCGAAAGTGCCACGTAAGCTTGACCGGATGTAAACATTGCAGAACCTATATCCATCAGCGCATTACTTAGACTTAGGCCCTGACTTTTATATATAGCCAATGCTAGTTATATCTATATATGGGAAATTGTTAGCGATAAACATAAGCATAAGCTGTTAATAATTTCAAGTTCGTAAACATTAGGTTCATTATTAAGTGTCCGAGACCCCCCTCCCCCCCTCAAAAAGCCTAATGGGCTCCCCTACTACTATTTATGCAGTTGGTGTATTTGGAAAACTAGATCGAAATTACAAAATATTTAGATTTTCCTATGATTAAAACACTAAACTCTATTTGTATTTTAAATTTAAAACTTCTATGTCTACTAGAAGTGCCTTGGAGTTTTGATGATCGGAGAGTCAGTGAGTGACAAAATTTAGAAACTTTAACAAGTTGTTATTCTTAAACTACTGGTTTAAATTGACTGAAGTTTGAAATATACCGTGTTTATATCATGCTCAATTAGTTACTAAAAATTCAGATTTCTTGTTTTATCCACGACCAAACTATAGGGGGGTCGAAAATGGCCTGAATGGCTTCGAAAAAAGGATGGTACGGCTGTGCCGCTTTTTTTGCCCGACTTGTCGGGGCATTGCCGTGCCCCCAGATATTATTGTGAAAAAGCATGGGGCGCTTTGTGCCATATTTTCCTATTGAGTTGGTCATTCCTTCCTCCTCACCCTTCATACTCAATCTCAGTAAATATGCACAATATAGTTTCAGTTGCTTGATATACGATACAAAGCGCCCCACGCTTTTTCACAATAATATTAGTATTTTTCGATCATGACTGTTTTTAACTTGTTTTAAGAATTATTGTTTACTTTTAGTTTGATATACTTAAAAAAGCGTGTTATTTAGTTTTTTTAAACTATATTTATTTTTTAGTTTAATGTGGTACATTATTATTATTTCATGTCTTTTTTATTTAATAAATTTTCTCATTTTCTACTGGTGAATAAAATAAAAATTAAATAAAAAAGTAATATATTATAAAACAAATAAAAACAAAATAAAAATCAAATAAACATAGACTAAAAAACAACATTTTCACTGGTATGGGCGGGATTCGAACCCACGGCATGTGAAGTCTCTGCAAAAAAGCAAACAAACCCGCACTTGAGACCGCTCGGCCAACAACTTCTATAAACCACGGTTTGTCAGTCCAAGGACAGTTACTCAGATGCAAGTGAAATTAATAAAAGCGTATTAAAATTATTGCATAAAATTATCTACAAATATATTTGTACATCATTTCATTTCTATGTTAAACTTTGAGTATTTGCCCTGTATTTATATTGCAAATTACTAATTTAATACAATAATTAGTCAGCGGAAAGTACCCTGCGCGCTATTTACGCGTCGATATTCATACAAAATGAAAACAAATTAAGTATAAAAGTTTATATTTTTTGATAACATCGACTGAGACGCTTGATTTTTCCAGAAAAAAATAGTAAATTCCGAAGAAAACGGAGAACAAGGTGTTAAAACACCTTATTCTCGATTTTTTCTCTGAGAAAATTATCTTGGCTTGCCCTTATATATGTATATCAGAATGGAGAACCAACCTAAGCAGTTGGCATCATGTATAAAAACAAGTTATGACAACTTATGATGGTATCGATTCTGTCTAATATATATTTTTATATAAAATTGACGAGTAACTTAATTCTATTTTCAGTTACATTTTTATAGTTATTTAAGAACGTTATGCTTTCATACTCAGTTCCATAATGCGGTTGCTCAGCTTTACACGTAAATTATTAAAGTGTAGGTTCTCCGCCTCAGTTATTTTTATTTCTGTCATACACTGTAGCATTGCTTCAAAATTGCTCCGTAAACTAAGTTATCTTTATTAATAACACTCAAAGCCAAGCATTTTGAAAAGTAATACATAAACTGACTCAATTCGAACATGTGCGAGATACTGTCAAAGTTTTAGATTACTGAGTAATCTACTTCGAAGATAGTGTATACTTAATTACAAACTTGGCTTGTTGTTGTGTGTATAGGTTTTTACAATTAATATTTATAAGACCAGTGAATGAGCGGCGGCAGTGAACAAATTTTATTTTTCACCACCTTTCAAAAAATCTATATTAAGTGATTTATCACCTCGGCTTTTCCATTAAGGTGAATATAAAAAGCTGAAAGTTATAAATATACAAGAATTGATGTAATATTTTATATGTACAGCTAACTCTTTAGAGTCAATATTGATTAATGGATGATAAACAATTCATCTTCGTCGCCGGTTATTTGAACAAATTCAATTTTTAAGTACAAAATTGATAATCTTTCAGTTTTAAGGAAATATTATAATAAATATAATAATGATATTACTAACTGAATTTAAGTACCAAGAGATAACCTCGTAAAAACGAAATAAATCTCGGATATTCCTAAGTAAGACTTTTGTAGCGCATTGTTTTCGGTTAAATTTTGTATAACTATATATTTAGTGAAAATAATAAGTAATAACAAGTAAAATTTCCGATAAATTTATTATTTCTTATAAAAAGATACACAAAATAAGGGAATCTTTTCAGGATTTTATGCTCGTGAATAATTTATCAATCGTTGTACTACTTCTAATCGTCTTTTGTATTTAAGTACAACCTTTGGTTTTAATTGCTTATACATCAAGAAATAATTTATAAATCAATTTTCTACATATATAAGCAATTAAAACTATAGGGTGATAACAAAATTGCCTATAAATCAGTAAGAATGTTAACTTTTAACTTTTGTTCCAAATCAATAATATCAATTAACTTTATAGTTCAAATCAATTTAGAACAAACACTTATACTTACTTTTAGTATGACATTTCTTACGTGGGGACAGAGAAAGCAGGAACTAAGCAACAGAGTGTCTTAAAACTAGGTCCATATGGTTCCTGCAGTTTCCTCTGCCTACCCTGCAATATGCGAGATAAAGCGTAAAACTAAAAAAAATCTTATGTACGACATACGGTGTAAAATTAAACGTATATTATTTTTATTTTATTATTGTCACAAATCAAAATCAATCAAAAAGAGTCGACGGAAACTACAAAAAAAAAAGATAATAAAATTATATTTTTATAATTAGTTATGTTTATCTATAAAATTGTGACACTTAATTTAAATGTGTTAAATAATTTTAGGTGCTATAGAGTTTTATATAAAATGTAGCTTGAAGTCGAACAATAAAAAAAAATGTAAAACTAATGGGCAGTTTAATTAACAATTTATAGTTCGGATAAGAAATACGACAACCACAATTTATATTTCAGTGCCTATATCTTTTGCGGGGTTATAAAAGATGGTTATTTGTTATGGAAATGTGACCTGCAAGAAAAACAATGCCCTAAGAGCACATTTATGTCAAATTTAGTTGAACTTAGTTCGTAAGTTTTAAAATATCAATCAATTAATAATGTTCCGCCTTCCGCGGGGACGGAGAAAGCAAGGACTAAGTAACGGAGTATTTTAACACTAAGTTCCCACGGTCCCTGCAGTTTCCTCTGCCTACCCTGCCATGTGCAGGATAAAGCGTGAAGCTAAAAAAAACAATTAATAATGTTGAAACTATACTGTTACACTTATTTTATTTAAATTTCTTACATCCTCTTTTTAGTTAGTAACTTACTAGGCATTTAATAAAGAATTTATTTATATTGAATATATTTCATTGTCTTGTAATATAAGATTACAAGACAATGTAAGTGGGTAAATTGATTAAGTATGAATATCTGTCTTTATAAAAACAAATACGTAATAATCCTAATAGCGTAAAAACAAGACACAATGTGCTTACTAAATTCGCGTAAAAAAGGGACATGATATTCTAAGGTACTTCACAAATTATCATATAAAGTGAAAATCCGAACACGTGTATTACCTATTATCAAGATCTGGGACGAAAGACTTGAGAGACTTTTCGATTTGTTCCTAATGTGCGATCCCGGGCTTTAAGATGGCTTGTTATGTGGTGGCTTCATTTGAAATTATGTTCATATGAAAATATTTATCTTTCTAGAAGAACATGCTTAATATAGTTTAAAAAAGTTCTTAGTATAGATATACAAATAAACAGATTTTATACATATATATATATATATATATATATATATATATATATATATATATATATATATATATATATATATATATATATATATATATATATATATATATATATATATATATATATATATATATATATATATATATATATATATATATATATATATATATATATATATATATATATATATATATATATATATATATATATATATATATATATATATATATATATATATATATATATATATATATATATATATAATATATATATATATATATATATATATATATATATATATATATATATATATATATATATATATATATATATATATATATATATATATATATATATATATATATTATTTTTGTTATTTGCTGTAAATATTTCAATTTTACTTCTATAATCCAAAGAAATATATATTCTGTTAGAAAAACGTGCAAAATATAATGTTAAAAATACTAAAACCATAAAAAAATAATAAAGATGTAGCCCACTACTGAATTTCCATTCGTATAAGAAATTTGTGTCAACGTGACAGATGATGCGACAGCTTCAACATAACATATATCTGGATAAGATTAACTATTTACGTATGACGTGAAATATAGTACGCTATTTATATTACATTGCTACATAAATATTTTAACAATACGTAACCATTGATGCAGATTTGATTTTTATTGGATTTTCTTATAAAAATTAAGAAAATACAATGTTATTTTAAATCATTATATAGGAGAAAAATCATTAATGTTTTATTTTCAAGGCAGAAATTAAACAAATTGAATGCGTTTCTTTTTAATTTATATATACAAATACCTCAATCTAGCTTAAATACTAATAAAATTGTCATTTAAAAATAGTTGTTAAACTACATTAGCTCAACAAATGCCTGCTCTATAAATTTTTGATAGAGTCGACGGCTGTATAGTGTATGTCAAATATTCCTATATATTGCGTGTTTCACATGTATTTATTGTATTGAATTGTAAACACAAGTAAAAAAGGGAAGGAAAGAAAGAAACCAAAATAAACTAAAATAGAACAGAGTAGAGAATTGGACATCAGTAGTTTTTTATTTTATTCTATGCTCAAATTAAATGTACGATAATGCACGATCAATGAAATTGATTGCCAAAATTATTCTACAATTAATATATATATATATATATATATATATATATATATATATATATATATATATATATATATATATATATATATATATATATATATATATATATATATATATATATATATATATATATATATATATATATATATATATATATATATATATATATATATATATATATATATATATATATATATATATATATATATATATATATATATAATTTATAATATAGTAATACTAAAGTATACCAAAGCTAGAATTATTAATAAAGTATAGCAAGTTTATGCAAGGTCTAATAATAACTGTGAGCACAACAAGGATACTAATTTAAGTATGAAATGTACATCGATAAATTATATGAAGCAAACAGTATCGTATCAGTATAAGTTCGTAGGGCTGCTCGATTTTGCTAAATTTACTACATTTAATTTAATAATTATTTGACTGTCCTTCCTTTCCTTAATATCGATCTAAGCACTTGAGTACTTATAGTTACGTTATAAAATAATAATAAACAGCTATTTCACATTTAAGCAAAGTAAAATAGTAGAGTTGCTGTACATATAAAGCTTCATCCGTTTTCACACCCATAAACAATTTTGTTCTGCGAGTCTTTCGCATCGCTACATATTGCAGCGTAATTTTTTACTTCACTTTGAACGATAAAATGATGAATAAACTAATAGACGCGTTGAGCAACAATTAATTTTGTTGCTTGAAATGCTCTGTTGACGTCATAGAATTTTTTGTGTACTTTAATTCACTGCAATAACTCACAAACAATAAAAATAAATATTATATATATTACGACATAATATGAATAAGTTAAAGATACGTATATTCCTTATTTAATAACTAAAATTATTTCTAAACTTATGTAGTATAAAGACACATATTATATACAATAATACATTTGGTACATATAAAAATAAAACTAAAAGAATACAGCCGAGAGCGGGGACGGAGAACGCAGGGGCTAAGCAACGGAGTGTCTTAACACTAGGTTCCCACGGTCCCTGCAGTTCCCTCTGCCTACCCTGCCATGTGCAGGATGAAGCGTAAAGCTAAAAAAAAATAACAACAATGACGAATATTATAATAAACTTATTTATTTCCTGTTTCATCTGATTTCTCTATTAATTTATTTTCAGATTCCACCCTTGTTTATAATAAATTGCTGACAGACGGCGGACAGCATTTAAAATATCATGTTAGGATATATATAACTTTTGTTAGGATTTAGTTATAATTATCATTAATATTACATACGAGCTACCCGCTTGCAGCTTTGCTTGATGTTCTCGGATATACTTTAATATTGTTTAATTAAACTTATGCGAAAATCGAGATTGTAAAAATCTTTCTTTTTTTTCTTCAAAGGTATTAAAAATCTTTGAATTGATTAAAATATTTATAAGAACCTTTCAAAACTGGATTTGAAAGTAATCTTTGTTTGTTTAGAAAACGCTTCACGCTGTATTATTTGTCAGGAAAGGCAGATTTTTCGCCCAATATCAATTTACTAGAGCTACGAAATGAAATTAAACAATTCTATCAAGGCTCGACCCTATAACAACTTTAACAATCGTGACGTTCTGCTGCCACTTCATCGTCCACGTAATTTAAATATTAATATCAAAAATAAATATTGTTCCGCCTCATTTACTTGTCTATTTTATTTCGTATTTACAAATCTATTTCTGTATTCTTAAAGTGAAACTTCACTAGAACCGATTTTTAATTTCCGCTTTGGACTAACATTTTCCAGATCAACAATTTCATAGAACTAAATGTTATTATATTATTTGGGTATTATGTAAATTATTTTATATTTTACGCTGTAAATAACTTACTTTTTGTTGTTGTTAAAATTGTATGTGTATACAATAATCATTCACAATATGTAGTAATATCTCAATGTATATATATATATATATATATATATATATATATATATATATATATATATATATATATATATATATATATATATATATATATATATATATATATATATATATATATATATATATATATATATATATATATATATATATATATATATATATATATATATATATATATATCTGCTCGATTTTGCTAAATTTACTGCTTTTAATTTAATAATTATTTGACTGTCCTTCCTTTCCTTAATATCGATCTAAACACTTGAGTACTTATAGTTACGTTATAAAATAATAATAAACAGCTATTTCACATTTGAGCAAAGTAAAATAGTAGAGTTGCTGTACATATAAAGCTTCATTCGTTTTCACACCCATAAACAATTTTGTTCTGCGAGTCTTTCGCATCGCTACATATTGCAGCGTAATTTTTTACTTCACTTTGAACTATAAAATGATGAATAAACTAATAGACGCATTGAGCAACAATTAATTTTGTTGCTTGAAATACTTTGTGCCAGCAATATCATTTTTTGTGTGCTTTTATTCACTGCAATAACTTATAAACAATAAAAATAAATATGATATATATTATGACATGATATGAATAAGTTATAGATACATATATTCCTTATTTAATAACTAAAATTATACAAGCGAAAAAAAATTATTTCTAAACTTATGTAGTATAAAGACACATAATACATTTGATATAATACATTTGATATATATAAAAATAAAACTAAACGAATACGGCAGAAAGCGGGGACGGAGAAAGCAGGGACTAAGCAACGGAGTGTCTTAACACTAGGTTCCCACGGTCCCTGCAGTTCCCTCTGCCTACCCTGCCTTGAGCAGGATAAAGCGTGGAGCTAAAAAAAATAACAACAAGGACGAATATTATAATAAACTTATTTATTTCCCGTTTCATCTGATTTCACTATTAATTTATTTTCATTTATTTTCAAATTCCGCCCTTATTTATAATAGATTGCTGACAGACGGCGGACAGCACTTAAAATATCATGTTAGGATATACATAACTCTTGTTAGGATTTTGTTATTATATAATTATCATTAATATTACATACGAGCTACGCGCTTGCAGCTTTGCTTGATGTTCTCCAATATACTTTGATATTATTTAATTAAGGTATTAAAAATCTTTGAATTGATTAAAATATTTATAAGAACCTTTCAAAACTGGATTTGAAAGTAATCTTTATTTGTTTAGAAAACGCTTCACGCTGTATTATTTGTCAGGAAAGGCAGATTTTTCGCCCAATACCAATTTACTAGAGCTACGAAATAAAATTAAACAATTCTATCAAGGCTCGACCCTATAACAACTTTAACAATCGTGACGTTCTGCTGCCACTTCATCGTCCACGTAATTTAAATATTAATATCAAAAATAAACCTTGCTAAACATTTTTCCGCCTCATTTACTTGTCTATTTTATTTCGTATTTACAAATCTATTTCTGTATTCTTAAAGTTAAACTTCACTCGAACCGATTTTTAATTTCCGCTTTAGACTAACATTTTCCAGATCAACATTTTCATAGAACTAAATATGATCATATTATTTGGGTATTATGTAAATTATTTTATATTTTACGCGGTAAATAACTTACTTTTTGTTGTTGTTAAAATTGTATGTGTATACATAGTAGAGTGCTTGGGGAGTTTGACCTCGGACTCCAATTACTGTCAATGTATTAATGTGAGCTCGTAATGTCTTATATTATATGCCTTAATTTATTTATTGTATTATTAAATAAAAAGCAACGATTTTTAATTGGTAAACATTTTAATATACCTTATCAACAATACAATCCAACAGGTCTCATAATAATTCGTTGACAGTAATTGGATTCCGAGCTTTTTCAATTCTAGATGCTTAAGGCACTCTACTAACAATAATCATTCACAATATGTAGTAATATCTCAGTGTATATATACATAAATATATTGGTTGTTGTTGGTTGAAATTTTGTTGTTTGTTACATATTATTTTATTAAGGACCGTCGTGGCGCAGAGGCTTAGGTTCTGCCTGTAAACGTGACGGTATGTGGGTTTGATTCCTACTCGAGGAAGATGGATTTTTCTATTTCCATATTCTCCAATCTGGAAACTAGGCAACATGCGGCGTTGAGTTCCGCCACCCAACACTCAATACCTTGAAAACGGCGGAAAGCGGGGACGGATAAACCAGGAACTAAGCAACGGAGTGTCTTAACACTAGGTTCATATGGTTCCTGTAGTTCCCTCTACCTACCCTGCCATGTGCGCGATAAAGCGTGATGCTACAAAAAAAAACATTTTATTTTATTCCTGCATTACTCTTATTTAAATTTGTAAAAATATTAAATTAAATTAATTATTACGTTATTTTGTAACCAAAATTACATTTAATATATTTATTAAGGTAATTTATTATTATCATTTAGCTTAAGTAAAAAGGCATCTTTAAGTTAGTCATCATATTTTTAATTTATTAGGTATTTACAGAATAGATTATTCATTTTACTGTCTTGCTAAGACCACTATTACAATTGAGTTCAAACAATACTAGATATTAAATTAGTACTAGAACCATAAATATATGAAATATAGTAGTCGATAACTTACATGTAGACAAGTAATTATATATTCAGTACTTTTGAAAATTTTCTTGTGGTAAACTATTGACCAAATCCTGTATAACACGAAGGTTATTTATTTTGATTTGACTTGAGAGCTGCAAGAAAATGTTAAAGCTTCTTCGAACTAACGAGGCTGAAGCGTTCCACTTTGCGATACCAAAGTCTCTTTGAGTCTTAAAAATGTGCTCGTTTAAGAAAATATTTACGAGACGAAGATAAATAGACGTCAGCTATAATTATTGTTTTCTGTGTTAATTTTTTTAGGTTGTGCATACAAATTAAACAGTTTTTGGTTACTTACTTTTTTATGTTCATTGTTCGATTGTGCTGTCAGTTGGTGTCTATGAAATGTGCTTCTTACTTTACACTGTAGTACACTGAAGTTAATTGTGTTTTAATTTAAAAGTCTTACATTTTATGAAAATACTGGTGTTTTAGTTATTATGATACGTACTTTGTTAGTTTAATTAAAGATGTATTATCTACTACATATTATAATATTGGTGTGAAATCGTTGATTTTTATCAATTTACAAAATAGTTTCCACTTAAAAAGTCAAGAAAATATTTTTTATACTATAAACTATACAGTATTACTACTTGTATATAGTTATACTATAAATTCAACATTATATAAATTTTGATGATGCAGTTCAAGCTTAATCTATTCGCACAAGGTTACGTTCATTATATAGAATGCTGAGTAAAGGGTGTGTTTAAATAAAGGTAAAGATCAACTGAAAATTGGAAATCATTTAAATATTTGTATATGTTCTTCTGTATTTGACACATTGACATGACATCGTTGTGCATTTAACTGCATATTTTTTGACAAAAATTACGCATTTTAGAGTATAAAACTTTTAGTATTCAGATACACCGTGTTAAGACAAATTTCAGATACCCACTGTTTTATTACACCATTCCTTAATGCTTAGGCGTTGGCGGAAGTCAACTGTGAGGTTTCAGTATTAACAGAGCGGAAAACACTAAGTAATTCATTCTGCGTTTGAAAATCCAATGCACAATTGTAGTACTGTACTAGCGTTAGTATTAAGGCAAGTGTAAGCTTAGTCGCCTGCTTAACAAAAACAAACAAAAACTTTACTAAAAACAATAAATGTTTAAATGGTTTGCTTGACACACCTTAGATAGACTATACATATAGCGTTTTCATTTCCTTGCAAAATAAACTTTTAGAAATAAAAATAGTTTAACCCTTTAACGTAACATTTGTGAATTAAATTTGAACGAGCTTATCTCAAAATATCCTTTTATTTTATCAGATTTTTTTATTATATTAGATGAGGGCCATCGTGGCGCAGAGGCGTAGCGTCTATTTGTAAACGCAACGGTTTGTGGTTTCGATTCCCACTCGAGGAAAATGGATTTTTCTTTTTCCATTTTCTTCGCTCTGAAAACTAGGCAAAAAGCACGGCATCGAAAAAGGCGGAAAACAAGGAGTAAGCAATGGAAGCTCTGCCTATCCTGCCATTTGTGGGATAAAGCGTGAACATATAAAAAAATATAACATACATAGAATATGTTACGAACAATGCTAGAGGCAGTGTTACATCACGTTAATCATTGAATGATCATTAATTCCACATTAATTGAACATGCAGGCAAATCTACGTTAAAAGTTAATTAGTTTCTTATAAAACGCGTTAAAGCTCTTATGGCCTTTTCAAATTGTGCTCTACATTAATGTACTTAGCATTAAAATGTATTTTACATAACAGCAGAGTTTAAAGTAAAATTTTTTTGGTCCTAATTTGCAAGCTATTGCAAATTAGTCGTCTCGTTTACTTTAGATACTTTCGTAGTATTATGTGTTACGACATTATACTTTGGGGTAATTAATCAGCCGGTATTAAATCAATTTTTGTTTCGTAAAAGCTAGCAATCTATAAGATAAGTGTAAGCTTAGTAGCCTGCTAACAACAAAAACTTTACTAAAACCAATAGATATTTAAATTCTTTGCTTGACACACCTCCTTCTTCTTCTTCTTCTCAATGTCTTCTTCAATATGTCTTTGTAATGTTATGTATATTAAAAATTACTAATGACTTTCTCAAAATCGGTAATTCACATATGTGTACTAGAAATATCACATTTTTCTATCACAATTTGAAAGAAATGTGAAAAGACGTTTGTAAAGGTTATTAAATTAAACCTACCTTATTAACAAATTGGAAATGAAATGCTTCCTCGAGTCTGTTTCAAACGGGTCATTATCAAAAATTAATAACTGTAAAATTATATGACCATGTTAAAAAAAAATGTTCCGCTCTTAGGACTGAGGTTTAGTGAACCGGTGGTAATGTTTTTGACATTCAAAAACAAATCTTGTATTCTTATTTTAAATAAAATTATTTATATATATATATATATATATATATATATATATATATATATATATATATATATATATATATATATATATATATATATATATATATATATATATATATATATATATATATATATATATATATATATATATATATATATATATATATATATATATATATATATATATATATATATATATATATATATATATATATATATATATATATATATAGGCAAAATAGTTAGTCTTTTTTACCAGAAAAAAAACTATTTACGTACACCCGACGACTCGAAACTATGTCCAATTGAACTGAAGAGACGGAATATTTGCTCATACAAATGTTGCCTTCAACTTCAGAAAGCGCTTAAGGAATGAAAATAAAATTAATATCTAATATAACATGTTTCATTCCGAAGTTCCGAAGTGGAATCATTCTGCTGTAACGTTTATTTGTTAGCGCTTTATGCAAACATTATAAGCTTGTATTTTTTTTAGATTTTTCTGTACCGTAAGAGCTTTATATCAGTTTATGCTGAAGCTGAATAACTCTTTGATTCAAAATTTTACTAGGTTTTCATTTATTGAGTGCGAACAATGCAATTAATGAAGACAATCTATTTCTAAATAATATTATCGCTAAACGTTGTGACCAGGAGGGAAATGAAAAAGTGCTATCTTAAGTCCCGTAATTCAACACTTATCTTGGAATACAAGCAGAAACAAATTCATTTTCTGAACTTCTAGGTATTCTCTGCTCAACTGCATTATTTTGCATGATATTATTCTCGGTATTTTTTAATTTTTTATTAAAATCTGTCTTCAAACTAAGCCTACTCTACTTTACTTCAAAATCCTCAGGGTACGGTACATTACGATATCCAGCCATCGGGTGTTTTATTCCTGACGTGACGTACCGACATCACGTATACTAAGACTACCTTGAATAAATGTGTTACATCCACATCAACTGTTCCATTTTTGTAATGTGCGGTTCAATACCTATACATATGCATAGTTATATACGCTCCAGCAAGTCCAACGCATATACTACGTTGAACGTCCGGTATGATCTCATCTGATCATCAAAATAAAACAATATCGTACGCAGTCAGTACTTCTTGTATAACTTAAACGGACATTTTTATATAAACATTCCTCTATGCGAAATTTAAGCTTAAATCTATTATGTTAACTCCATCTATACTATATTATCTTTTATATGATCATATAGCATGAAATACAGAGATACATTTCATATTTGCTAACGAAACTGAATCTAATGAATTGGATTGAATTTGATTTCCCTGAATTGGAATTGAACAAGAGAACACCGTGTTACAAATCACATGTTCTACCACTGCACCACGATTGTTTCATAAATTAAATTATCTTTATTTATTACATTCGTAGCCAATATTTTAAAAATAATATATGAACTAACTCAATTTGAACATGTGCGAGATACTGTCAAAGTTTTAGATTACTGAGTAATCTACTTCGAAGACAGTGTATACTTAATTACAAACTTGGCTTGTTCGCCTTTCTCGTGACCTAAAGCTACAATACTTGTATGTCAAATAAAGTATAGAAAGTTGTGATCGCAAATATATTTGCTTTCGGCTTTTATTAGCTTTTTATATTCAGTATTTATAAGACCGATGTATGAATATGCTCATACATTAGTCATATGAAGACCATTGTCAATTTTTAATCTACACTTGGTATTGCGATTCATACATAAAATTTCTTTCTTACTATTTTATTTGTTACGTTCTATGTTTTCATTTTTTTATTAATTGAATATTTTTGTTGTTATATGTTTCTTAGCTAAGGATTTCATATGATTTTTACCTACTTATATAAATTCCAATAATCGCCCAATCATTAAATAACACGAATCTCTGAAATTATTTGTTTCGAAACGAAATTGAGGACCGTCGTGGCGCAGAGGCGTAGCGTCTACCTGTAAACGTAACGGTTTATGGGTTCAATTCCCACTCAGAGAAAATGTATTTTTCTATTTCCATTTTCTTCGCTCTGGAAACTAGGCAAAGCGTGGCGTTGAGTTCCCCTACTCAACAGGCAATGACTCGCGGAAAGCAGGGACTAAGCAACTGAGTGTAAGACATTAGGTTCATATGGTTCCTGCACTTCTCTCCGCCTACCCTGCGGGATAAAGCGTGAAGCCAAAAAAACTAAATGTAAAATATAATTCATTTCTAATAATAATGAAAATATATTATGTATTAGTAGTATCGGTGATCGGACGCATACCGGTGTGTTTATAGTGGCGTGGACAATGGCAAGTATTAAGCTATAATATAATAAATACCGACCTGAATAGCACTTAAAGCTTGGCACCTCTTCAACGAATTAATGTGCAAATTTTCTCCAGTGAAAGTGTCCTCTACTGAAATATTAAATTTCTCTTTGCCGTCATCAGAATCAAATATGGTCACGTTAATACTATTGTCTACCACTTACAATTTATTACTTTAAATACGAGGTTCGTTTGAAAAGTCCGTGCAAATTCAGAGAGATAGCACTACTGGTTCGTATCGAGGTTATGTTTAGTTAGTAGCATCTCTTGGAAGAACTCACACCAAGTTTCAGCCAGATCGGTCTGTTTCTTTGTGTTTGAATCGAGGAAGTCGAGTGATTTCCCAAAAAATGGACGAAAAAGAATTTCGTGTGTCGATTAAACACTATTTTAATGAAAGGAAAAACGCCTCAGGAGGCTAAAGAAAAGCTTGACAAACATTATGGTGACACTGCACCTTCTATTTTGGAACAGTTTATAGGTGGTTTCGAAATTTTCGAAGTGGCCATATGGGCACAAGTGACGCTAAACGTTCTGGACGCCCTGTTGAGGTTACTACTCCAGAAATCATTGATAAAATCCATGATATGGTGATGGATGACAGAAGAGTGAAGGTGCGTAAGATTGCTAGTGCTATGGGCATCTCGAATGAACGGGTACATAATATTTTGCATCGACATTTGGACATGAAAAAGCTATCCGCAAGATGGGTGCCGCGATTGCTCACGCTTGACCAAAAACGAAATCAGTGAAGTGTTGCAAGGACGGCTTACAGCTGTTCCAGAAAAATTCGCAGGACTTTAAGCGTCGTTTCGTCACTGTGGATGAAACATGGATACATCACTACACTCCTGAGACCAAAAAGCAATCTAAACAATGGGTTACCAAGGGGGAATCTGCGCCAAAAAAGACGAAGACCGTTCCTTCGGCCGAAAAGATTATGGCGACTGTGTTTTGGGATTCGCAAGGCATAATCCTCATCGACTATCTGGAAAAGGATAAAACTATTATAGGTGCATATTATTCATCCTTATTGGACCGTTTGAAAACCGAGCTGCAAGAAAAACGCCCACGGTTGGCCCACAAAAAAGTCCTTTTTCATCACGACAACGCACCAGCTCACACCTCAGCAGTTGTGGTCGCAAAATTAATGGAAATAGGGTTCCAACTCGTTTCACATCCCCCCTATTCTCCAGATTTGGCTCCCTCGGACTACTTTGTTCCCCAATATGAAGAAATGGCTGGCGGGAAAAAGATTTTATTCAAATGAGGAGGTGATTGCAGAAACAAATGGATATTTTTCAGACTTGGACAACTCCTATTGTTCGGAAGGGATCAACAAACTAGAGCAGCGTTGATCGAAGTTTATAAGCCTAAAAGGAGACTATGTTGAAAAATAAAAAAGGTTTACCCCAAAAAATTAAGTAGTTTTTATTTTTGCACGGACTGTTCAAACGACCCTCGTATTATTATTTATTTAACATGGATTAATAAATAAATAAAATAATCCATCAAAGAATAAATGTAAAATCAATCGATCGACAACAAATATTATATGCAAACATCTTCTTCTTCTTCTCTTTCGCCAATGTCACGTTGAATAGAGAACACACAAAGGAGAATGTACGGTTACATAAACATTTGCATCAAGTATTTATCTAATCCACTAACATTTAAATATAACAACCGTCGTGGCGCAGAGGCGCAACATCTGCCTGTAACGCGACGGTTTATGGTTTCGAAGGCGGAAAGAGGGGACGGAGAAAGCAGGGACTAAACAACGGAGTGTCTTAACACTAGGTTCCCACGGTGCCTGCAGTTCCCTCTGCCTACCCTGCCATGTGCCGCTTCTTCTTCCGCTTATATGAAATATTTTACATAATACACACATTACGTCCACATTTAGTTCTATAAAATTGGTGATCTGGAAAATGTTGGTACGTGGCGGAAATTAAAAGTCTATTCGAGTGAAATTTTATTTTAAGAATACAGAAATAGATTTGAAAATACGAAATGTAATAGACAGGTATATGTAGCGGAATAATATTCGGCAAGGTTTATTTTTGTTACAGATATTTGCATTAGGTTGAGGTAGAAATGGCAGCAACACGTCTTAATATTACCGTTGTTGTGGGTTTGAGTTCTCATGAATGGTGGAAATATTTAATTTCGATTTCTCGCTCTGGTAAGTGGGTGGAATGTGAGGAACGTATTGCTAAAGGTTACTAAATATTTAGGCCTTCTGCGTGTTCATAATGCTGACAAACGAAAACGTTTTCTTCCTTTATAAGAGTATATCTAAACCATATAAAAGATTTTTGCATATAATGAAAAATATCAATTTATTATAATTTAACAAACTATCTGTAGCTTAATTTTCTTAATCCACAATTTTTTAGGCAAACTCATTATAAAATTAATTAAAGCTATTTCATACAATAACAGGGTTAAAACAAGTAGTTATAGATATACCCGCCGAGTCCATGCATTTCTGGCCACTACTTATTAAATAATCAGTCATCACATAAATATTGTGCTAGTTGAAAGTACGTCACTCATTTCTTATAGAAAGCTTTAAAACTGCAATACAACAGCGTCTTTATTGATTTTTTATGTCAATATAACTAATATAGCCCTGCAAAAATCGATAACACGTAAATTGTATCGGTACTATAGATACTATGCAGTATATTACAATAGTAAAAAGATTTTAGTACATCTTGTTATAAGTTACAAAGTAGTAACATCTTTGTCCGCTAGGGCTTATTACCTGGAATTTCCAATATGCCTTACTTATATACATACTCTGATTAACATATTTAAGCCTGCTACTCCATTTTATTTATCACCATCATTTTATTTATATGTGACCAACAAATGCTTTTTATACTCAATAACTTTGGCTAAGGCCCAATTATAAATTAAAAGGGGTTTCTGGGCGAAAGTTCTATACGAGATGGACGTACACATTTTAATCTATGATAAAACCGACCGCCAATTAAAAAAAGAAAATATAATTATTTCAATTTATCCATTCACCAGTAACCCCTCATTCACCGCCACATTCACACTGGTTGTTAGTCCAAGACCTTTGATACTAAAGGCAGTCAGTTATTTTAATTTCTTCATTCTGGTAAGAAGATTAATTGCTGCCTTGAGTTTCACCTTACAACACGCTTTGTCTCAAAAATAGGGCCGTCTTCAGAAAACGAATCTTTTTAAGCTAACAATACAATATTAAGCCCGTTTGTATGTTTTACGTTTAGTCTTTTGTAACTCCGTGTTTCTTGATTCTTTATAACTTTTATATTAGTAGTGTAGTCTTATTATTTGTAGATAGAAATGCATCTTACGTTTTTTACGATGTTGAATAAACCCTTCGACTTCGACGAACGAAGCGAAGTTCTATTTGTACGACAACTATACGCATTAAAAATTGCACTTAAATTTCATCACTCAACTATATCTTTTAAAAACTACAAAATTTTACTCAAACGTCGGGTCTATAGGCTCCCCTTGCCCAAAATTAAGACATCTTTTGCTAGACGCTTCAGTCCTTTCATTGAGTCGTTTATTTACAATAAAGTAGCCAACGCTTGTGATATTAAACACTGCTCCGTTAAACAAGCCAAAACAAAAATTATTTCTTGGCTCTCCTCGTTGACCTATGATACCATCGAAAAACTTTTCTCGCACTCAGTATAGTATCTATTCATTATCATAAGACCATCTGTAAGCTACTTCAACATTACTACTAAAATTATGCAACTTAAATTATGCAACGTTTGTTAAACTATTATATAATATATATGCTAAACCGAGCGACAACAATAAACATGTACTGTAAAACTATCTATAGGCACCCACGACACAGGAATACCTAGTGTGGGTACCACCGGACATTTCATTGTATAATGTTGTTTTTTTTTTGTTAATAAACATTTTTTTTTTCAGCTACAAATGCGTCTGTATGTATACTTTAAAATTTGAATTTCGCAATTTTAAAGATTATTTGTTATTTTACAATAAATTTGTGATGCATTTTTCAATTTAATGTTAACGAATTATACATTATACAGGAATTAATACTTTAAATACTTAGTTCTATCTGTTTGATACAGAGCGATACATGGCTTTCAGGGCCTAAACTATAACAATATTCATATAGATCTTGAACCAATTACCTATGATTCATTGCTACTAGTATGGAAATATCAACCAGGATGTCCAAAAATTTAACAAAGAATTAAGCTCATAACGTATGCATAAAGTGCTGACTTACTTTACAGTCGAATGATTCTGCTGAAGCAAGTGTACTGGATATTCATATTATTTTCATTCCTTTCGCGTTTTCTAAAGTTAAAAGCAAAATTCGAATGAGAAAATATTCCATCCCATTAGCTCATTCGCTTTGACATAGTTTGGATACGTCGGAACTACGTAATAGATTTTATATCCGTTAAAAAAGGACAATTTTTCTTCGTTTTCACTTCAACCTCTTTTACAATTTTAAATGTACTATTTGGATATTTTTATGTAATTCGTGTAAAATTGAGAGAATATAAAATTGATTCCTGTCTTCGAAAAAAAAACTATTGTCGCTTTTAGAAAACATAGGGCTACATTTAAATTGCTAATAATTATAAATAATAGTAATTTTTATGAAAATCAAGTAAATAAATTAGAGACAGAAACGGTTTATTAAAATAATTTGATATATACTACTTGCAAGTTGCTTCAAAATTAGTTACATTAGTGTGAACTTAGGTTACGTAGGTAATGGACATAGTGGAAGTTCTCTAGAAAAAGATGGAAAGATCGAGTTAATTTGATCTTGGACACTATATCTAGAATAAACGTTACATGACACTATATAGCATACTATTGTAAGAGTTAAGGTGAAAGAAAACTGATTTCTACTTACTTGGAAAAATGTAATGGATGTCTTGCAAATTAGGACCAAAAAGTTTTTACTTTAAGCTCTGTTATAATGTAAAGTATATTTTAGAGCTAAGTAATGCAGAGCATAATTTCAAAAAATACAAAAGCTCTAAAGAATATATGGATTGTATAGCTTATATTGTCATAAAGCAAGAATACAAAAATTAACGTAATGTAACATATACTATGTTACAACAACATTCATGTACCTTCACAAACTGAACATCTGACATAATACAAGAATACAAGATACATACAAAAATGTGAATGTTTATTTATATTCAATAAGACACGTTCTATAATTTTTGTTGACCTTTACCTTTACCTTTATTAAACGCAGCTTTACTGAAAAAGCTTTATACATAATGAACGTAAGCCAGCGCGATTAAGCTTTGACTGTATCATTAAAAATTGCATCACGTTGATACAATTACGGTATGTGTATAGTATAATAATTTAATTTTCTTGAACTTTTTAAGTGGAAATCTAAATTATATTTTTTTCTATCTCTAATAACAAAATAAACAAAAAATACGTAAATGTGTTATTTACATATACAACTTGTGTTGGTCTAACAACAGAAAGTGTCATATAATTGTGAAAATAACTGACAACCAAGTTCTTTTTTACATATAATATGTAAATGTAATATTTAGTTTAAATTTGTCTGCTAAATTGTGTTACATTTTATTGTAATAACCCTTAATAAAGAAGATTTGCTGACATTTATGTTGTAATGTGGAAATTAGCGATTGAACGTCCTTTCAGCATATAGCTGAAATGATTTATATAAAGCTAAGTTTAATTTATTATAGTATTCTATGTTAATTAAGAATCATTTGTTATTCAAATTTGGCATTGCGGTAAGTCTTTGAGAGGCTGTCTTTTGTTTGATTTCTATAATAATACTATAGTATGTTTATTTTATATTGTTATATTTTTTTCAGCTTCAAACTTTACCTGGCAAATCGAATGGTAAGCAAAGAGAACTCAAGTCATTGTATAAGTGGCAAAACTCAACACCGCGCTTATTTTTCATTTTATTGGAGTAAATCAAAAGAATTTATTTTAAGTTAAAAAATATATACATATATATATATATGTTAAGTTTTGCCACTCAACACGCAATACAACTATGTTGCTACGGTTAACACTAGGTTGCTACGGTTCCTTCTGTTTAGGTAGGTTTAATTTGTATATACCAAATTTTATGTTATACATAACATCCCTGTATTTTAATAGTATCTTTTCTTTTTGTTTCATCTTATATAATTAACAAGAAATTCTCTTTTCCATTCAATATACCAAGACGTTATGAGCTATAAAATAGTCAGAAGACGATTTATAGCTTGTAAGTATATTTAAACCTTGTGCCATTTCTACATTTATACTTTTTTGTCTGATTTAAGTAAAGCATTCTATTAAAAATGTACCCCTGTCCTTTCTGTCAAACCAGAAGTAAATGGACACAAAAAAATCACTTTCAATTTTTATTAAGAAGTTTTGCTCTGTGGCTCTTTTTTGCTTTTAGTATTAACGGGTAGGAATTTTTCATTCGCTTAATCTGCCACTTCTCAGGTTTACGAGGTTGATTTACGACTTTGGTTTATGGCCGCAGTAATGCCTTGATTTTTTTAATGTCTAATCCAATTTGGAGTATCCTATCTAATTAGGTTAACATTCCGGTTTAAATACTTCAAACGTTGCACTTAAAATTGTTATGAAATAATTATAATAGGAAATTGTTGTTCTACTTAGGAAAATTAATCATTTTATTGGTCTTTGCTCTGGTAACCAAACATAAACGTTGTCCATGTTGAATCAGCCGTCAACCAAGCAACGTCACGAAAACGTCACGTCAACGAAAGGGAAGGCGGGGAACGGAGTGTCTTAATACAAATCTCATTTTGCCTACACTTCAAAATAAAAATAAAGTCAAATGTTGTGTTTTTCGTGACAACTTGAATTAAGCGGCATTAGCTGATAGATAAAAAGCCTATTTATCTAACAGGTAAAGCAGGTTAGAGAAATTCGGTAGTAAATATATAATTTACTAACTTCTATTATTATAAAGTATGTGACTTGCTATCTTAAATTGTGACAGAAAACCGAGTGTTTTAAAATTAACTTTATTATCTATCTGCTCTATTAAATGCATGATTAAGTAATATATGATAAGAATGTAATAACGCTTCTTTTATTTAAGTTTAGAATTTTCATAAAAAACAATAAGAAAATAATATTAATAGGTTTCATCGTAAAAACAAAGTGAAAAGTGCTTACTAAATTCAAGTAAGACAAGTAGATGAAAATAAAATCTTAAAATGAACATCTGAACTCATATAGTACCTATTCATTGCAAATAAATATATTTTATTAGAAAATGACTCAAAATATTATGTTAAAAATACTAAGTACTCGCAGTATTACGAAGGCGTAGCCCATATTACTTCCGAATTTCCATTTGTGTAAGAAAAAAATTGTGTCACCGTGATTGATGATCCAACAACTTCAACATAACATATATCTGGATAATATTGAAAATTTACGGTTTACGTGCAATATTTATATTAAATTTCTTCTTTCATTCTGCTAAAAAAAAGAAACTATGTATGATGCCTTAGATCTGAGAAGAACCAGCGCAAGAAGTAGCGGGGCTTTTTTTATAGTCATCTATAATTTTACAAACATTCAGTGATACGTTTAAGATAGACTGGAGCATTACATTCTCAAAACATATTATCATTTGTGATTTTTTTTTATATATTTATTTTTTTCTAAACTGTTAAATATGTACACAAAACCGTAGAGAAGAGTTGCATGAACTTTTGTATTATGTCACTTTCAGCTATGGAACCAAATGATGGGCGATTCCGTCTCATACTTGACTTTTTTTAAGTAGTGCACGAATTAAATCTGAAGCCTTTAAAAAAAAGTAAGTAAGGGCAGTGAAATTCAGAGCTAAAAATATTCTACAATTTATATATAAATATAGCGTCTAACTCAAGCATACGCTAAGCTAGCATTATTAATAGAGCATGTATATGCAAGATCCAAAAATAGCTACGTTCAATAAAGGCGGTTTTGTTTCGACATTAGTACGACGATACTAATTTACATGAAGTATCTATATAAATAGACATAAATTATACAGATTCTGCTTAATTTACTAACATAATTTAATATTTTTTATTATTAGCTATCATATATCTAACTATGTTTTTTTACTGCCCACGAGCTTTATCACATCAAAGCAATAGCTATAAATAAAAGCTTCATTTGTTTTTCACATCAACAAACACTTTGTTTCTCGAGTTTTTGGCATAATAAAATATTGCTGCTCAAGTTCGTTGTCACTTGGACCTGATGAAATGATAAATTGACTGATAGACGCCTTGAGTGACAATTAATTTTGTTATCCGAAATGCTTAATTGAAACAATGTCTATTTTTAGTATACGATAAGAATAATAAATTTCAGTTTAGAAATGCTGCAGTTAGAGGGTTGAAAAAAGTACTATTCAAGATTACAAAGTATAATTCTTTCTATCTTAAGGAAATAGTTAACATTGTAGCTGCCCGAGTGGGTATATAAATGAATAACGCGTTGTTTGGAGTATCTCTGGCAAATAAAATTTGGAATGAAACCATCATCATCAACAAAACAAAGTTAGCTATATTGCTAGTAGAATTGGGATGTAGTATAGGATAACCTGCAAAATTCAAATGGGCAAAATGGACAAACGATATATCTCAATACTTACACTATCTTTACGCATTGTAAGCATCTAAAATATTTTTAAATTGACATTTCGTTATGTTACGAGTACCAACATTCTACGCTACGCTTTATAGTTAATATCCAAGTTTTCAATGAATAATTGAGTTTGGTTTTAAGATAGATTAGAGGATAAAATACTGTACGAACACTCATCGTGTTTACAGTAAATAAATATACTTCAGCACTGAAGTATATATAAAATGAAATGTACCTTAAATAGATAAAGGTTATTATCTTAAGAAAGGCAATTTGCTGTGAACACGTCAAGTCATCTATTTTCAATGCATATGAAACCTTGAAAACTACGAAAATAGTTAAAATGAAATGTAATCTTTAAAACTAAAAGCAGAAAGTTGATTTTTCAATGCATAACTTAGTTGATATTCAAAATTTACATTTATTTGAAAGGGTGTCTTAGTCGACACAGATTTTGATAAGGGACCCTTTTTAGTGTGAACACTGTTATTTGAATCTTAGCATAATATACGATTTCCATTATTATATATAATATACATGTATTATCAATATACATATATGAGAAGTTAAGACACGTTTCATTTAAGAATGTATCATTTTCGTTCATGTTACGTTGTATTCATATATTGAAATAGCAGAACATAGGATATGTAACTAAGCTTCTGGAATACCAATTTTTTAAAAAATATACTCCTCTTTTTTATGTCTTCATGCTTTATACCGCACATGGCAGGGTAGGCAGATGGAACTGCAGAAATCATATGAATCTAGTGTTAAGACACTCCGTTGCTTAGTCCCTGCTTTCTCCGTTCCCGCTTTTCGCGCTTTTCGAGGCTATACGTGTTGAGTGGCGGAAGCCGCACTTTACCTAGTTTCCAGAACGAAGAAAATGGTAATATAACAATCCATCGTCCTCAAGTAGAAATCGAACCCACAAACTGTCGTGTTTACGTTGCTATTATTCGAAGATCTTCCTCTTAGATATAAATATTAATTTATATGCAGATATTTACGTATAGCTCACATGTCTCTGGAAAACATGAAACCAAAACACGATGGTATCGGTAACGCAACGGACTCAATATGATAATTTTTTTCATCTCGTCACGATGTTGCCATGAAATAAAATCACTGCTTCGTCACACATTTTTTCCCATTTAAAAGGCCGGCAACGCATTTTGTAGCTCCTCTGGTGTTGCAAATGTCCATGGGCGGCAGTATTCACTTACCATCAGGTGATCTGTCAGCTCGTTTGCCACCTATATTATATATAAAAAAAAAAAAAAAAACACAACATATCTATCTCAAACATTGAATATAAAGTGGCCAATAAAGTGTCTTAACACTAAGTTCCCCCTGTCGACCCTACAACGTGAAATAAAAAGCGTAAAAATGTTGTAGGAGCTGGGATAATTACATAAGGTTTATTTTACATTTGACATGAATATCACTGAAGATTACCGTTAAAAAATATTTCAAGAAAAATATATGAATTTGTAGCAGTGAAATAACATAGATAATCCTCATATTTTTTTTAAAAATCATGTTAAAAATTTCAGTGACTAACAAGCAAAAAATAAAATAAGTAAAAAAATATAATTATGATTATTATAAGAATAAATATATGATTCTATACAAGCAAATAGCTAGAGAAAAAGAACAAAAGGTTTTTATAACCAACATAACGAATGAATGTTATTGAGACACATAAAGGTAGTACGCGAAGGAGATCTTATCACTAATAGTGATCTTTAAAAGGTAACCTTAGCTATAAACATTCAAGAGATATAGAAAACCTTTGTAGCATAAATAGAACAGACAAAATTTGGCATATTGCCCCTGAAATAAATGTATATTAAATACTATAAAAATTATAGGTAGGAATATAAAGTCCATAAATAAAATGATATATATATATATATATATATATATATATATATATATATATATATATATATATATATATATATATATATATATATATATATATATATATATATATATATATATATATATATATATATATATATATATATATATATATATATATATATATATATATATCATTTTATTTATGGACTTTATATTCCTACCTATAATTTTTATAGTATTTAATATACATTTATTTCAGGGGCAATATGCCAAATTTTGTCTGTTCTATTTATGCTACAAAGGTTTTCTATATCTCTTGAATGTTTATAGCTAAGGTTACCTTTTAAAGATCACTATTAGTGATAAGATCTCCTTCGCGTACTACCTTTATGTGTCTCAATAACATTCATTCGTTATGTTGGTTATAAAAACCTTTTGTTCTTTTTCTCTAGCTATTTGCTTGTATAGAATCATATATTTATTCTTATAATAATCATAATTATATTTTTTTACTTATTTTATTTTTTGCTTGTTAGTCACTGAAATTTTTAACATGATTTTTAAAAAAAATATGAGGATTATCTATGTTATTTCACTGCTACAAATTCATATATTTTTCTTGAAATATTTTTTAACGGTAATCTTCAGTGATATTCATGTCAAATGTAAAATAAACCTTATGTAATTATCCCAGCTCCTACAACATTTTTACGCTTTTTATTTCACGTTGTAGGGTCGACAGGGGGAACTTAGTGTTAAGACACTTTATTGGCCACTTTATATTCAATGTTTGAGATAGATATGTTGTGTTTTTTTTTTTTTTTTTTTTTATATAATATAGGTGGCAAACGAGCTGACAGATCACCTGATGGTAAGTGAATACTGCCGCCCATGGACATTTGCAACACCAGAGGAGCTACAAAATGCGTTGCCGGCCTTTTAAATGGGAAAAAATGTGTGACGAAGCAGTGATTTTATTTCATGGCAACATCGTGACGAGATGAAAAAAATTATCATATTGAGGCCGTTGCGTTACCGATACCATCGTGTTTTGGTTTCATGTTTTCCAGAGACATGTGAGCTATACGTAAATATCTGCATATAAATTAATATTTATATCTAAGAGGAAGATTTTCGAATAATAGCAACGTAAACACGACAGTTTGTGGGTTCGATTTCTACTTGAGGAAGATGGATTGTTATATTACCGTTTCTTTATTCTGGAAACTAGGTAAAGTGCGACTTCCGCCACTCAACACGTAAAGCCTCGAAAAAGGCGCAAAGCGGGAACGGAGAAAGCAGGGACTAAGCAACGGAGTGTCTTAACACTAGGTTCATATGGTTTCTGCAGTTCCATCTGCCTACCCTGCCATGTGCGGTATAAAGCATGAAGACATAAAAAAAGAGGAGTATATTTTTTTACAAAGTTGGTATTCCAGAAGCTTAGTTACATATCCTATGTTCTGCTATTTCAGTATATGAATACTACGTAACATGAACGAAAATGATACATTCTTAAATGAAAACGTGTCTTAACTTCTCATATATGTATATTGATAATACATGTATATTATATATATTAATGGAAATCGTATATTATGCTAAGATTCAAATAACAGTGTTCACACTAAAAAGGGTCCCTTATCAAAATCTGTGTCGACTAAGACACCCTTTCAAATAAATGTAAATTTTGAATATCAACTAAGTTATGCATTGAAAAATCAACTTTCTGCTTTTAGTTTTAAAGATTACATTTCATTTCAACTATTTTCGTAGTTTTCAAGGTTTCATATGCATTGAAAATAGATGACTTGACGTGTTCACAGCAAATTGCCTTTCTTAAGATAATAACCTTTATCTATTTAAGGTACATTTCATTTTATATATACTTCAGTGCTGAAGTATATTTATTTACTGTAAACACGATGAGTGTTCGTACAGTATTTTATCCTCTAATCTATCTTAAAACCAAACTCAATTATTCATTGAAAACTTGGATATTAACTATAAAGCGTAGCGTAGAATGTTGGTACTCGTAACATAACGAAATGTCAATTTAAAAATATTTTAGATGCTTACAATGCGTAAAGATAGTGTAAGTATTGAGATATATCGTTTGTCCATTTTGCCCATTTGAATTTTGCAGGTTATCCTATACTACATCCCAATTCTACTAGCAATATAGCTAACTTTGTTTTGTTGATGATGATGGTTTCATTCCAAATTTTATTTGCCAGAGATACTCCAAACAACGCGTTATTCATTTATATACCCACTCGGGCAGGAATATAAAGTCCATAAATAAAATGATATATATATATATATATATATATATATATATATATATATATATATATATATATATATATATATATATATATATATATATATATATATATATATATATATATATATATATATATATATATATATATATATATATATATATATATATATATATATATATATATATATATATATATATATATATATATATATATATATATATATATATATATATATATATATATATATATATATATATATATATATATATATATATATATATATATATATATATATATATAAATATAACAAACAGATAAAATTTAAGTTAACAATTGTTAACGCTAAAAAAAATTATTAAAATATATCTTCCAAGTATAAAAATATATTTTCAACCATTGGCGGCTTTGAGTTCGACCACTTGACACGCAATATCCCGACAGACAGAAAGCAGAAAAATGAACTTTATTTTATATATATATATATATATATATATATATATATATATATATATATATATATATATATATATATATATATATATATATATATATATATATATATATATATATATATATATATATATATATATATATATATATATATATATATATATATATATATATATATATATATATATATATATATATATATATATATATATATATATATATAATATATATATATATATATATATATATATATATATATATATATATATATATATATATATATATATATATATATATATATATATATATATATATATATATATAATATATATATATATATATATATACATATATATATGAGACAAAATTACGAAAAAAATTTCATACTACCAATATTTTTTTTTAAAATAATAATGACGAATTAACAATACAAGTAAATAAAAAATAATTAACAAATTATTTTCTTATTTCGTCTGATTTTCCTGTAAATATATTTTCTCATTCCGACCTTGTTTATAATAGATTGCTGACGGGCGGCGGATAGCACTTAAAATATCAGGTTCACCACCTTACTTGTGCTCAGATAACAAAAACTTAATTTGATTTAATTGCTATTCGTTTACTCTTGTTAGCATTTTGTTATAATTTTCATTAATATTATATATTAACATCCCGTTTGCGGCTTTGCTTGTTTGATCAATATTTTCAGATATAATATGCATATATTAAAAATTTATTTTATTTTTAATTTGTGTACAAATTGAAGTAAAACAAAAGAAACATTAAGCACATCATCAAAAACAGAATTTGATTCGTTTAAGCCGTTTGAGAGATGGGAGATTACGTGCAGATTGTGCACAAACAAACAGATAAAATTTAAGTTAACAATTGTTAACGCTAAAAAAAATTATTAAAATATATCTTCCAAGTATAAAAATATATTTTCAACCATTGGCGGCTTTGAGTTCGACCACTTGACACGCAATATCCCGACAGACAGAAAGCAGAAAAATGAGCTTTATTTTAATTTATTAAATATATATATATATATATATATATATATATATATATATATATATATATATATATATTATATATATATATATATATATATATATATATATATATATATATATATATATATATATATATATATATATATATATATATATGTATATATATATATATAATATATATATATATATATATATATATATATATATATATATATATATATATATATATATATATATATATATATGTATATATATATATATATATATATATATATATATATATATATATATATATATATATATATATATATATATATATATATATATATATATATATATATATATATATATATATATATATATATATATATATATATATATATATATATATACAATATGTATATCAATGTTTACAAATATTAAGAACTACTATTGTGAACAATAAAATGAAGTTTTTCAGTGTTAATGTATATTGACATTAATTTTACTCAAATAACTCTAAAAAATGATCACTCTAAAATTAATTAAAAGGGGACTTAACTGTTAAAGAAGGGTACAAGTTTATAAGTGACAAATTTTGGATGATATTTCCAATTTTGTTTCATAATACGTTTTTTAATATTATAGAAATCCTTAGTAAAAACAAAATAAAAACAAAATAATTGTTTTTTATCTTTATATAATACAAAGTTACTTGTTGTTGTTCTTTTAAGCCATGAAATTAATTAAATTACAATTTTACTAAAATACACATTGATTTAGAAGAAATGCTTCTATGTATAAAATATACATAATATATGTGTCTAAGTAGGTTAATAACATAAAGCTAATTTTCACAAAGTCTCTACAGCAAGGGAAAATGTATTCTTATCTCTTCCTCACTCTGGTAAAAACATAAAACACTGCGTTGATTTCCGTAGTACAACACGCGATATTTCGAAAATTGGGCCGAAATGGAGAACAGAGTGTATGGAGTGAATGGAGAATAACTCATTGAAGGTTGCCGTGTTATATTATGTCTCTTTATTGATTCTATTTTTAAAATCAATTTAGACATTACTCTTGTAATTTTGTGTAATGCATAATAAATAATTAGATAATTATTTTGGCCACAACAACGAGGAGATGTATATTTTGTGATTTTCTTACATTTATAAGCTAAAATACTCAAGCAAAATGTGTATTGTACGAAACGGATTTCTTCAATAAAGACTTCCTTTTTATGAAGGCATTCCTTTGAAGTAGAAATGTCAAAAAAGGTTGGTTCAAATTACTGGTCACATTCAAGTACATTTTCCGACCATTACGTTATATTCTAGATTTATACTGAGTATATATTGAGTGTTGCCAGTTTTTAAATGACTCTTTGTATTATACAGTGTCTAAGTACTCTTAATTTTTACGAGTATGTACATATTTTGACAAATTATTTTACGAAATTACATGGTCATTGGGGCACAATGGGACAGCTTTTACTGTAAATATACTAATTATAGACTCCATTCTTATGTAAAAGAATGATATTACTACAAAGACTTAAAACTTGAATTATATCGAAATCAGAGCTATCCTTTCCTTATATTGCAAAGTTATATGGTTTAAATACCTAGGGAGTTTTAAAGTATACGACATAAACTAGAACAGTCATACGTTTTAATTCTAAATTAATACTACGCGTTTCTGACAAAAAGGGTATTATTACGGAATGGACGTACACGTAAACACAAACAGAGTAACTAAATCAGATACAAATCTATAAGAACTCCTATTGCTGGAGGAGATCATTTAAAAAGAGAAACATAACAAATTTTATTTACGAATTCACCAGTAACGGCCATGCGCCAATCGATATTATCAGTTTCTTCCCACATTCACGCTGGTTGTGAGTTCGATACTTCCGATACTTAAGGGAATCAATTATTTTTATTTCCTCGCTCTGGTAAGGAGATTAATTAATGCATTGAGCTCTACAACTCAAAAGCTTTACCCAAAAATAGGCTATCATGGATGAATGATTATAATTCTCGACTTTTCTGTATTAAAATATGCGTTAAGCATGTTACAGCATGTAATTCTTTACTAAATATATTATCTACTAGTGAAAATCACATAATGATCTACAGTCTGTTTTGTGTCTTATTTGTTTTATATTAAAGATTATTTCTCAATTTGCTTATCTCTTGTTTTATAATAATGTTGTTATGTTTTTTTTTTCTTTTATTTTTATATTAGACAGGTCTTACACCAAGTATCTTGATGAGCGAGTACATTGCTTGCGGGACTCGAGTTGTAGCACTATTCATATAGGTCCACCAGACTTTAATTATATTGGTATTAACGTTGGTTAATACCTACGGACCAACATCCTTACATATTAACTATGATGTAAGAGCCTGAGTTAAAGCTACTTGGGGCATGACAGGATCATATAGGGGTCTGAAAATTATAAATATTTGACTTTTTCCTCCTGGACACAACATTCAATCAAAGTCTAAAATGACTGAGTATTCTAAAGTGCATTTAATAAGCGAAAAACGAATAAAAGACTTTTAAATTAGTGCGTTATTTAGTTTCAAAATAACTCCTACTGTAAAAAATTTACAAAAATCAATATTAAAATGAACTCATTATGTGTTCATAAAGCGGAAACAAATAAACCTTACACCGAAATGATTCTACTGAAACAAATTCTACTGGATGTTCATTTCATTTTTATTCTTTTAACGCTTTCAAAGTTGAAGCTAGCTTTTGAATGAGAAAATATTCCATCTCATTAGTTTGTTCGCTCAGACTTAGTTTGGACATGTCGGAACTACGTAAATAGTATTTTATCTGTTAAAAAAGACTAATTACTTTGCTACATTGTATCTAATTTATTCTATTTTAAGAGATTTTAATACGCTATTAGGATATTCTTTATAAAATTCTCGTAATTAGTGCAAATTAAAAATTAATTTGTATTAGTTTAAAATATCTGCAAATTAGTTTTAAAAAATTGCAAAAATTATTGCACCATATGTAAGTTGCTCAAAGTAAGCTACATTTAGAAAATAAATATTAGAAGAAAATAAATATTAGTAGTATTATAATTTAAAATAAACAATTTACATTTATTCCAAAATATACAATGCATAGCATGTAAAACGGTCTAAAAAGTGAAGAAAGTTTGTACATAAGGTTTCCTAAGAAAATAAACGTAAACTTAAAAATATTTGTACAAAATTGAGCACTAAATCTGGATTAAATGTTACTCGATAATAAATATTAGTAAGAAAGGCAGCGGAAAATAAAACTAAGTGCTACTTATTAGGAAAAATATAATGGCTTTCTAGCTAATTAGAATCAAAAAGTTCTTACTTATGTTATTATGTAAGGTACATTTTAGTGCTAAGTACAGTAATACAGAGTACAATTTAAAAAAATCCATTAGAGCTTTAATGCGTTTTGTAAGTAACTAAATTTTAGCTGTAAATCTACAGCAGCCTGCATATTCAAATGGAATTAACAAAAAGCTGTGTATGACACTTGACACATATAGCAGGCATGCAACGATTAACGTTATGTAACATGGTATATAGAATTTCTCGTTTCGTATCGAATATTTACATATTAAAGAATTTTCTAAGATTAACATGTTCATATTTAAATCAACGTAATACATAAATACAACGCTTACAGTCAGGCGTTTAAATAGTAGTCATTTTCCTTTTTAATTTTTTTGTATGTAGATAACGACAAGGCAATCGAAAGCTATATATAGTCAATTTATCAAGGTGTGTCGAGCAAACGGTTCAAATATCTGTTGATTTAGGTGGCGTTATTGCTATTGGCAAAAGGTTAAAATAGACAATATGTCCACAAAGCTACGAAAGTATTTTATTTATAAGAAATGTGAACAGGCTCGATACCAACCGAACTGCTTGATACTAACCAGGACACAGAATTCAAATATATTTTTTTAATATATTTTACTTTTTAAATTAGTAATAGTAGGGCAGCAGCATAACGATTTGAGAATTAACAACTGTCACGTAACAACTTAGGGGGGAATTATTTATTTTATTTCATTTCGTCTGGTAAATAAGCAAAAGCACAGCATTGACTTGTACCAACGTCTCAAGATTAGACTGAAACTGGAAAAGAAGTTCACTAGGTTCCCAAGACTTGTTTTAACATTTTTTTGAAATGGAGAGACACGTCACTATATTAGAAATTAAATTAAATTTTTAAATTTTTACTTTTATTTAATAACTCACATTTCCAAACTCGTGTTAACCTTTACAAAAAGCCTTTATTAAACATAGCTTTACTGAAAAAGCTTTCGATATAATGAACGCAAGCTCCTGCAAATAGATTGAGCTTAAGCTGCGTAGTTAAAATATACATCATATTGATACAAGAAGTAATATTCTACAGTGTAGAGTATTCAAAAATACAGTTTATAAGTAAATATAGTAATATAATAATTTTATACAATTTCTATTGTATGCGAACTATATATTAAGTTTCATTCCCTGATAGTAATATATATGAATAAAAAATAGATTTGTAATATGTTAATTAAAACAGCTGTTCTGGCTTGAGAAAGCGTGAAGTTGACTCCGTCTCTTAATATACAATGATTTCACGTGGAAAGTAAAGAAGATTTTATCGCTTATTATTTAGCTCGACCCAGCTTCATGTGGTTGATTAGGTTTCTATATGATTCCGTATTATGGAAGCGAGCTAAGTAACGTAGATATAGTAGTTATGTGTTTGTTAATCAAATTGAAAATGGTTATCATTAAATAAAGCTTAAAAATATGTGTGATTGGATAAGTTTAACATTTAGAAAATACTTTAGAAAATGAACAAAATTTTCGTCTAAAATTTTGTCAAAACTATATTATATCAAAGAAAAACCAGCCAGCTAGCAAATCTCTAAATAAGAAAAATAAAGAAGGAATTTATTATCTGTGATATCAGCTAGCGAAAAAAGATCAATTTCGCGTTCTAGTTGATTTTTCTGTGCTCTAATACATCAACTATTTCAGATAAATATTTAAGTAGCTTTTAGGTAAGATCTATATTTAACATAACAATATTATAATTGCAAAATATCTATTATTTAATTCAAAATGAGACTTAAATAAAAAATATAATAAGCAACAGAGTACAATGTAAAAGAAATACGTTTGATAAACTTCGTTTGATAACTTTCTTGACACGTTTGATAGACGACAAAACAATGAATTTAAAAAACAAATAACCAAACCAAAGAACCACTTAATTTGTATGCACAGCCTCAAAAATTAACATAGAAAACAGCAATTATAATAGACGTCTATTTATCTTTGCCTTGTAAATATTTTCTTAAAGGAACATTTTGAAAACTCAAAGAGAAATGTGGCATCGCAAAGTGGAATGCCTCAGCCTCGTTAGTTCGAAAGCTTTTACATTTTTTCTCAGCTCTCCAGTCAAATCAAACAAATAACCTTCGTATTACACAGGCTTTGATGAATAGTTTACCACAGAAAAGTTTTAAAAGTACAGAATATGTTATTTCTTGTTTAAATTTAACGTAATTGACTACTACTTATCGTATATCCATGGTATTCGAACCTACTCATATAATAAATAATTATATAACATTTATAATATTTGGGCACCCGTTATAACATAAATTTTGAGAAGTTCATATTAAAGCTTATTATTAATTTATCAAATAATAAGCACTTTCTAAACAAATGTTGGACAATATGACGGAACTCATCACTGCACTTTGTTTTAGCAAAAAGGGAAAATGTAAATATACTAAAGTAGCCGTAATTATAATCAGAAATTAGAAATTCAGTGAAATAAAATTATATTTTCCTGAAAAATTAATATAAAGTTTATTTTATATTATAAGTTAATAATCATTTTAAACTAATAATTTCAAAAATAAAAATAGTACAGTGCCTGAATAAATTAAAATGTTTTTATTAGGGTTTATAAATGAAATAAAACAATAAATAAAAAACAAAACATAATAAAAATTATAAGTATGTATACACATGGTTATTGTACAGATACATAATTTTAATAATAACAGGAAGGAGATAATCTACCGCATAAAATACAAAATATTTAACATAATATCCAAATACTATTTACGTTTAGCTCTATGGAATTGGTGATCTAGAAAATGTTGGTCCGAAGCGGAAATTAAAAATCCGTTCGAGTGAAATTTCATTTTAAGAATACAGAAATAGATTTGAAAATACGAAATGAAATACAATGGTAAATGAGGTGGAACAATATTCAGTAAGGTCTATTTTTGTTACAAATATTTGTAATACGTTAAGGTTTAAGTGGCAGCAGCAGGTCTGACTGTTGACGTTGGTGGGGGTTCGAGCATTCTATGGGTTTCTTTTTATTTCGTTCCTCTTTGCCTCGCTTTGGTAATAAAACAAAAAGCAGCGTTGAGTTTCTCAACTTTAAATAGATCGTATTGTCGTATGTAATTGAAATAAGAGGAATACAATATGGCTGAGCATTTTTGCTTTCTGTACATTCAGATATATAGGGAAACAGTGTAATGTTAAAAATACCAATTTTTTTCTTCTTTTATATACTTTAGCCAAGTAAAAGATTTTAAAACTTAATGAAACAAAGCAATATATTATCTTTATACTATACTGTACTATACGAATAATTGTAGGTTATCTAAAGCATTCGGTAATTTATAAGTACATAATTCGTTATTTTAAATTCTTCAAAATCAAAATATTGACACATCAGATGTTGATTTACAACGTATTTTTTTACAAATTGAGTATAGTAATAATCAAATTTGACAACTTAGGTTCCATATTCAATACATTTAATAGAGTGAAGCAAGGTGATCCGTTATCTTCAAAGATTTTAAAGCAATGATTATGTTTTTTAAAAATGAAAATTAAGTATTTAACTCCCCGGGACTTCGTCCTCTTGGAATTATTACCTGGAATTTCCACTATAACTTGCTCGTATAGAAATTCTGAATAATACTATTTAATACCTGCTACTCCATAACAGTTTTACGCCGCAAACAGTCAGCAAATGTTTTTATATCTTTTTACAATTTGTTGAGGCTCCATAGTTTGAACAGTTAAGTTGATCTGTTAGAGTTCCGTGTTATATGACCTTTATGTCATGGAATAATATATTTTGTTTTTTATTTAAAAAGATTTTTTTGTAGCTTCACGCTTTATCCCGCACATGGCAGGGTAGGCAGAGGGAACCGCAGGAACCGTGGAAACCTAGTGTTAAGACACTCCGTCTCTTAGTCCCTACTTTCTCCGTCCTCGCTTTCCGCCTTTTTTAAGGCATTGCGTGTTGAGTGGCGGAACTGTTTTTGCCTAGTTTACCAGAGCGAAGAAAATGGAAATAGAAAAATCCATCTTTCATCTAGTTCTTAAAATGTTTCTAAATCATAAATATCCCATATCTTTTCTAGATTTAGTATCCAAAAAAACATAATTTAATATTATATTTGTTGTAATTATAAATGGTGTTTTAAAAAAAATTAAATACTCCAAAAAATTTACCCATTTGCTTATTATCCCACCATCATTTTATTTTCTTCTTAAAAATATATTAATTACAGGTTAACATGCACGTTTTAAATAAATATCCGTCACGACTTTTTCATTATGTTTTTTGTGTTATAATGAAACGATAGCTCGTGGTATAAAAACATACATATATTTCATGGTAAAGATGCACTAGTACATTTATCCTTAATGGAAGACCACTTTGCTTTAGCTATGCTAACACCAACATGGGTACAAAGTAACCTAGATTTATATTGATCAATTAAAACGTTTCCCTCATAAGTCAGTAGTTAAACTAATGAAACATGACCAATATATTTAAAAAGCATGTGTCAATATATTTAAAAATTTATTTAAAAAGCTTATATTTACAATACATTTAAAAAAGCATCGTTAATACTATTTTCAAATTTTAAAATTCATATATAAGATTTTTACATGTAAATGATTGTAGATGGATACCTAAATATTGATTATTAACTGTTATATTAAAATATGCCTTAGAAACGCGTAAATAATGGATCTCAACTTTTTTTTACAGATACAAACTAAGGAGGAAGATGGCCCTATGAAGAAAATTTTCATTTTGTTATCTCTCTTAATAGTCCTCGTATCGACTTGCTATCTACCCAATAGCCACACAACGCGTCGTACCACTACAAATAAGTCTGTAACAAAATTAAGATGTGATATTTGGTGTCGTTTAAAGAAAATTGTACTTTATATAATACAACAATTACTAAGTGACGATTAATTAAACAAAACAAAAATTATTTATTCAGAAAAGTCTAAAACACCTCGCCTTCAAGAAATATCACTTGAATTGAAGTGAAATAAATTATAATATTGATAATATTACTAGTTGTTTCAACAAATTTCATGTGCATATTTAATAATCAATGAAATAAAATGAAAGAGTCAACTCGATTTTATGACTAAAGTAAACTCGAGAGCTAGTTTCTCTTATCTTGCATCTATGTTTGTATATTTGTGTTTAAGGTGGTATGACTGTAAGAGATTCACTAATGATAAGGTCTTTTCATGCGATTGTGTATCCAGTAAATCCACATGTAGGATAGAAAAAATACTTAAAGAAGACGTAGATAAATTTGTACGCAGCAGGATTTGAACACACGCTTATTGATACCGTCAATGTGTCCTAATTACTAAGCCATACGTTCTTCTTCTACAAAATATATATATATATATATATATATATATATATATATATATATATATATATATATATATATATATATATATATATATATATATATATATATATATATATATATATATATATATATATATATATATATATATATATATATATATATATATATATATATATATATATATATATATATATATATATATATATATATATATATATATATATATATATTAAAACTTATTGCGTTGTTAGAATCTCTTTAGGCTCTCTGTCTAATGCTCTCTTTAAATTTTTGTATATTTTTTGTGTTAGCCACCCTTAAGAAAAAAATATTTAAAGAAAACATATAACGTTATACTCTTATCTATTTCGATATACTAGGACTTTAAACTCTTGGACAGTTTCTGACTATCCATAACCTTCAGAATCTGACCTAAACGAAGCAGTTCTTAATTAGGTTAATTCGGTTATTTATTACAATTGCTGTACTTAAGGAGTATTTTACTTTTACTTTATTAGGTAGTTATTATAATTTAACCTACTGAATCTAGTCCAAAAAAATTATACTATTGAAGATTTTAGATTGAAATTAAAACAGTAATTTACTTATATTATATTAAAAATATGAAATAAAAATAAACCCACGTGAAAAAAATAAGTTACTAACTCTGTGAAAGTCGTAAGATACTTGCGTTTAAATAAAAATGTAAATTTCTTAAAATCAGACGTCTTTATATAATAAATTTTGAAAGATGATAACTTTTGTAGCTTGACAAAATTATCTTTGACTACTTTTTATTTTACCGTCTCAACGCTTTTATCTATTTCATTTGTCTTATACGTGTACCTCAGATGTGCCTTTGTTACAAAAATATATGAAAAAGTCGTTTAAAAATATTATAAATTTCGATTTTAAAACAATTTACTACTTTAAATTTATAAAAAAGATGCATTATCTTTAGATGATTTATTTCAAATTCTATAGGTTTTAATATTTTTAAAGTTTTAGAGATACTATCGTCTCTATCTACCTAGATGGATAGGTTCGATCATTAAATCGTTTACATTTTCACTCTTTAGCAATATAAAATGCGGCATTTAGTACTGTAACTTAAAACGTAATGTATCAAATTGCCGCGAAAAGCACAGAGTAGATAACGGAGTGTTTTGAGACTATATAGGGAATTAGTATGAAAGTCAAACAGGATTTCTTTATATATAATAAAGAAGAATCTTTAAGAAGCTACTAAATAATTAGAAAAACTAACTAAAATGGTATAAATAGTAAATTACATAGATTTTTTTAATATAAGCCGTAATAATTTAAAACTGCTGATATCTAAACAATTCAAATAAAGCTGACAGGTGCATAAATTGAAAAACGATAAATCGATAGAAACGACAATTTCCAACTAATTGAAACATTGGATATTGCATTCTGTGATATCAATCAAACGCTCGTTGAAATAGATCAATAGCTCAGTAACAGTTATTTTTCATTTGAATAGTTTCATTGTGACGTTATACCGTTATAGATATGTTTAACACATACCTTCCCACTATCCTATTTTTAAGGTTTTTTTTTTTGTAAGGTCGTTTTTTCATCACGTCTAACCAATTTAGTATTTATGTTGAATTATATTTTTTATTTATATAAAATATATATTTTTGGGCTGCAAATATTACATAAATATTTTTAAAATGATTTTTTTGAATTTATTATTTTGTAACGTCAAAACAAAGCATCACATTCTGATATTATATAATATAAAAGAAAATCTTGCCAAATCCAATGTATATAAAACTCATTCTTAAACCTAATGTATAAAACTGTCAAAATATGCTGTACTATAAATATAACACTGGGAACATGTCTATACAATTTGTCAATAAAAAAAATCAGTCAATAAAGAAAAAATAGTATTAGCCCTTTTGTACAGTTTGTATTTCTTGAATAAATATTTTAAGGCAATGCAAGTAAACCTATTCAAGGAACCTTAAAACTCCTTTTACCGTGAGTCAGTTTTGACAATGTTCCGTACAGACTATACTTATTTTAATAATAAAAATTGTGATAAGCATAATATAAACTTAAGGAATAAGAATAAATTTGATATGAAATAAGTAACTCTTTTGCTTTTAGGTCACTGTATACGTATGCATAATACACTGCCTGGTAATGTGCTAGGTTTATCGTATAAAAAATTTAGAACTTCATTAAATATAAATTATATAGTAAGGCATACTAAAGTATTAAGGATTTTTGATGATGACAAGGCTGCCTGGCAGTAAGTAGTATGATTTGTACAAGAAGTTTAACTCAATTGTATTAGACATAGAAGGTACATTCTTAAAAAGTCGATAAAGTTTCTTTCTTAGTCTCATTGCTCTTTGGAACACACGGTGAATTCTTTTAAAATAAGTTATTTGACATTTCAAAACACGATCATGTTTTCACGAAATAAAAAATATTTTGTTTTTTTGATTTACAAAATATATTCTTAAATTGTAATGTGTGATCATTTTATAGGCATAATTTTCAAATATAGCTGATTTTTTACAGTACCAACTTTCACTTATTCAATTTGCTCTAGATATTTCTAAAATTTCACATAGCTTTTAAGTTTTTTACATACATTACGTATTACAAATCACACCTGGCAAAATCTTTCTACTTTTTAACCTTATCGGTGGAACAATACCGATTGTTTATATTTATTCTGAGACGTAAAACATACATATAAGTACTTCGGAACAAAACTTGAAAAATTATGGAGGCATTCAGTTCGTGATGAAAGGTCCATATGGAGAAACCATTTTATGTTACGAATATAACTTTCTGAGATTCTGAAATTTCTAAGCAATATGGAAAGTGAGTATTGTTTGTATTTCTTTTTTAATATAAATAAATATGTATATGTACGTGTTTATGTGTTGGTTGTATATGTACACGACATATATATGAAATTCTTAATAAAAAATATTTAAGAATTTCTTAATTAACGTATCAAACAGCAATTTAATACCTATTAACGAAGAAACATCAAAAAATAACAATAAATTTCAATATTAAAAGAGAAAAACAAAAACTTTTAAATTACTTCTAAATATGGTAATAAGATTAAAAAAGTATTCATAAAATTTTTATCAAACAAGAATTTTCTTTTCTTCTTGCCATCAATCGATGTTTATGAATTATGAAATTTCTGAAATTAAAAAGAAATTTAATCAGTTTAGTATATTGTTAACTAAAGTTACTGAAAGTACTGTGTTTATAAAATATATATGATAGTGAAAAACCATAAAGACGAGAACTTATTGTCGCTAAATATCAACGGTATGTAAACTTTCACCTATTCATTCAACGTACAAGAATAATATCTTTCACGCCACAATTACTGTAACGTATTTACTTATGAATGATTTAAGAAAATTAATATTCTGTGTCTTTAAGTCTTTTTCACATTGCTACTTACATATTTTGTTCGTGTATTTTGTTTTGATTACTAAGAGTTAAAATTCGCTCTTATATTTCCTAGTAATAGAATGAGTTAAGTATTGAAACCAAATTTACATGCAATCGGAAACTTAAACGCGCAATAAAACCGTTATTATTTATATTTTAATTTATAAATTTCAGTGCTACTCGTCATAACGTTTGCGTACCTTACATTAGTGGACAGCTACAGTCACAAATTCTTCTCGCATAGTTTAGACACGGAACCATCTTTGTCAATACAATACGCTCGTGACAAGAAAAGTGATACGGTGACCAACGAATGTCTAACAGAAATGTATCCTAGGAACTTATATAGGTACCCTCTACACATAGACCGTAATGATGTGCCTTGTATAATTCACTGTGTTTTGAAGAAATTCGGTATAATGTCCAATGATGGAATAATAAATATTCGCAACTACTACAGAAGAGTGCAAGCCATACATAGATATGACCCGAGGGTCCTTATATCAGATGTGGGGGAGACGTGTGCACAGAATATAAATGGCATGAATCTGGATCACGATGTTTGTAAGAAGGCAAAAGTTTTTAACGATTGTACGCAGTTGTATGCGATATCGTATAGAGAAAGTGATGATTGAGATACATGGATTGTGTCCATTGTATTTTTTTTATAGTTTTGTACTGTTTTTATGAATATATTGTAAATTTCTTTGATATGTGATTTTTTTTTATTTTTACACTGAAAATTTAATACATTGAGAATTACGCTTATAGATTTACGCTCATATATCTATATAATTTCTACATCTTGTCTTCTCATCTGTTATATTGGGAAACAGTAAAAAGACTAAACTTATGTATAATTATCTAGTTAGCTCTTTACATATTATTTGTCTAGTTTCTTAAAAATAGAAGAAAGAAGAACAAAGAAGAAGAAAACGAATCTTTTGTAATTTTTGATTTTGCTCACTATGAGTATATAATAATAGAGCTTAATTATACACTTTTGAATAAACATAAGCGTTACTTAAACAGTGCTTAAAATATGAAAGTTATAGTGTTCAGTCAGCCATAAATCATTTTTTTTTTTTCAAAAAGCCAATTTTTAAATATAGTGCATGAAGCGTACCAGTTGAGCATTCATTTGAGCAGTTAAGATTCATTTTACCCATGTTATGTTGTACAAAAAATATCACGAAGGATTCAATAATTATAGAATGCATGTAAAAAAGTTATCACCGATAATAAATTAAGCAAATATAACATATTCATACACAATGAGTGTTTTATTGCTTTTAAAGTGTCATTTTGCACCAAAGAGAAAATGTATTTATTTTTCAAGTAGTATAGGATGCAAGCCACAATATAATATATAGGTATACCTTCGAATTTAAAACATCCATCATATTCAACGATATATGAAACTGTGACAAAATTAATAGCACTAGCTGATATATGACGCTGGTCAGATTAAAACGTCCACCTAATATACGACCTGAAGCTTGAAATATAGGAAATCTAATAAAAGTGATAACTTATGTTTCTAGCAGTACTAATTTTAGTGTTTCATAGTTGGATTCGATTAGTTTATTCTGGAAACCAGATTATAGCATGAAGCATGTTAAAAATATACTAAAAAAATCATTTTTAAGCTACATAAAGTAATTGTTTTTATATTATGCTTTTTAGCTTTACGCTTTAACCCATAAATAGCAGGGTAGTCAAAGGGAACCGCAGGAACCGTGGGAGTCTAGTATTAAGACCCTTCATTCCCTGCTTTCCGCCTATAGATGCCAGTGGAGAAGAAAATAGTAATCAAAATATTACCTCAAGTGGAAATCAAACCCGCAAACCGTCGCGTTTACAAGCAGACGCTGCACCATAACGGTCCTCCATAACTTCTTCTTCTAACTTCTCCCTCTAAACCAGGTTCTCTGTATCAACAAAAATTTCCAAAAAAATTTTTAATGGACGACATCCCCACTAACTTCTTATTTAATAAAGACATCTCAATAGGAAAAGAATAGTTTTATATTTAAGTAGAAAACGAAATGCTGAAAACATTTTTAAATATAATAGAAATACATAGGCCGTCGCAGCGCAGAGGCGTAAGCGTCTACCTGTAAACTCGAGGGTTTGAGGGTTCAATTCCCACCCGGGGAAGATGGATTTTTCTATTTCCATTTTCTTCGCTCTGGAAACTAGTTAAAGCGCGCCGTTGAGTTCCGCCACTCAACACGCAATGCCTCGAAAGAGGCGGAAAGTGGGGACCGAGAAAGCAGGAACTAAGCAACGGAGTGTCTTAACACTAGGTTCATATGGTTCCTGCAGATTCCTCTACCTACCCTGCAATATGCGGGATAAAGCGTGAAGCTAAAAAAAACATAAATTCCAAGCGCTTAGAAATTAAAAATATTGTATCTTTACAGAAGTAATATCATTCATCATACTCCTGTTGCCTTACACCCAAGCTCGTATATCAGTTATGTACGCCCACGAGAAAATGTCTGATTTCGTAGCGGAACAGTGCCTCAACGAAATGTTCCCGAAAGGCAGAAGAATTCAATTCGAAGAATCTGATGAACCTTGCATTATATATTGTGTTTTAAAGAAACTTGGTATTATGAACACTAATGGTCAAATCAACGTTGATATGTATAGGTAAGTAGCTTAACCGAAATAATCGTTGTAGTTATAGTAAATTTAACGAATTTATAATTATTTTTAGTACTTTAATATTATATAGTTTTAGCAATTGGTCTGACTTGAGATATTTTAAAGCATGCTGCCGTTAATTTTTATGTAAAATGTAATTTATTCTTTTTTTCATTTATCAAACATTTCGACTTTAATACTACTTTAATTACAACAATATTATATTAGTACAACCAAAATATATACAAACAAATAGTAATAATTAACATTTAAATATTTTTTTATTAGAAAACGTGTCCAACAAGCTCATCAACTTGACTCTAACAGTATTACTAATGACAACAGCAGCGCTTGTGTGGAGAGCGCCGAGGCAACACAGCACAAACAGGACGTATGCAAGAAGGCGAAAGTGTTTAACGATTGTACACATTTGTATAGAGTGTTGTTTTGAATCATAATGTACTATACTGTATAAATAAACATATTATAATCAATTCTATTTTATTTGTTTCTTCTACAAGCTTTAAGACACTGCTTTCCATTCATTGCATTCAAAGTGGAGCTTCGAGCAGCTCTGAGGACTTGCGACCCAGGTTTAAAGGGGCCCCTTTAAAATATATTAACGTTCACCTTCACTGTCAGAGCTCCTCCATTACCTTATCAAATGCGAGATGACTAATGCCATCTTCGAAGTATGTTCTAGAAATGTATTATTAATAATTTTAGACAGACCGAGATTTTTTAAGCAAACAGTTTGCTTAACAAAGATTTCGCTGTTATACCTCTTGCTCCTACTTAACTGCATATAAATTTACTCTTAACCTATTCGTAGTCGATTTGTTAGTAAGGTCGAATTTCTTGTAGGAATTTCTGAAAGTTTCTTCCATTATTTTACAGTTTTATTATAAACCTTTTTTTTCCTTATTTTTAAAATATCCTAAAAGAAAGTAAATTTCATATGAAGTATGAAATATTAGTTACATTTATATTTTCGTTCATAAACATATTTTATTAATATATGTATATAACTTCAAATTTAATAAATTTTGTGATGGTTTTCATAATTAATGTGAAACACGTAACGACGCAGAACAGTTTAATGATCCTATGTTTTATGATCCTATATACTCCCACATACCTTTTAGGATTTATATATATAAAGTACATACGTTCGAGCGTTTGTCAAGACTGTTCTCTAAATGGTATATACTGGAATAAATTAAAAATATTCAGATCAATGGCAACATAAAGCAAAACATCTTCTAAGTCAACGCAATCAAAATATATGAGGTATTTTTTTTAAATTTTGTATAAAAATGGCACATACTCCAAGCTTACTGTATACTTTTCGTGTACCAAGAGCTATAAAATGAATGAGAATTTATAGTGCAAACAAAGAAAAATCCTAAAATTGAACATTTATACGCTACTTATATCTATAAAATGCATACAAGTGTAATTTTACTTTAGCCGATTATTATAAACTGTAATTTACTAACTTAGGCCTTAGAAATTTTATAAGAAAAATTGGTACCTTATATGTTCAACACAGAAAGATATAAACTTATATGTAGTTTATTTCATACTATATGAGTGGATATGACCACAAATTTAACTTTGTCAATTTTATACCTTATGTTTTCCTCAGCGGATAACCTATAATCATGAAATTGGTACGGACCGTCGGTGCACGAGGAAAATTTTCACTAGGCCGGTATTTTAGTGTTTTTGCCCTGTACCCTTAAAAATTTTGTTAAGTTATTAGTTTGGAATATTCGTATTTTTGCATAAGTATAGTCTTTATGATTACTGAAGGTAGCAGACCGGATTAATAAGTCACAGGTGTCAGTAAATCATATAACAAATTTGTACAAAAGAAATCATAAAAAGACTTAATATATTTTTATCTGAATGAATTTTAAGCAGCGAAACATTATTTTAAGAAAAGTTTAAAGTATCGCCACAATTACCCAAAAAACGTTCAGAGAACAAGTTAATCTATCGAAACAAACGCGTATCTTACTTAGATTGTGTGTAAGTATATCATTGAGTAAGTGATTTATTTACATGTTTACTTGGATATTTGGAAACAAACAAGAAAATGATAAAGTAATTTCCTGGAAAAAGGAAAAATAAATAATTCTTACAAATTAATTTATAAAACTACTAACACTAAGCGGTATCTTCTGCCTGAGTAAACAGGTTTGATGTGTATATATATACAATAAAACATATATATATATATATATATATATATATATATATATATATATATATATATATATATATATATATATATATATATGTAATTTTATATTTATCGAAGAAGTTCCTCCAGGGTTATTTTTAAAAAGCGTGACGTCAGCATTGCTGACGTCACTTTCACCAACATAATCTTGATGGCTCATTTTGCAATGAAATAATAAAACTATTTCAGCAAAATAATAGGTTTATTCAACAATCGATCGGGACACAAAGTTCGTCCGAACAGTCCGACGGCTCGAATGAGAATGAACCCACGAGCAACCGTCGCACTGCCTTTTATAGTAAAAATCATAATAACAACACCTGTTGAACACAGGTGTTTAATCAATTAAATAACTTTTAAAATTCATTTTTATGTTTCGTTTTAACAATGATAATTCATTTTGATTTTTAAACATTAAACAACAACTGATTTACAAATTAATTCGAAATAACTTGATTAAATAATTAATTTAAAGCGTTTTGCGCCGACACGGCCATTCTGAAAGGCGGTGCGCGCTCTGCACCAGCCTTATCTCGCCGTCTTCTCGTAGTTTTCTCGTGGTCAATATAGTTTTGTGATGATAATTGTTCGGAGTTTTGCGCCGACACGGCCATTCTGAAAGGTGGTGCGCGCTCTGCACTAGCCTTATCTCGCCGTGTTCTCGTAGTTTTCTCGTGGTCAATATCTGTAAAAAGCACAATTTTTGGTTTGAGCATTTGTTAATAATTTCTAAGGAATCACGAAGGAGGTTCTCGGAGGTTCTCGGAGGTTCTCGGAGGTTCTCGGAGGGTCTCGGAGGGTCTCGGAGGGTCTCGGAGGTTCTCGGAGGGTCTCGGAGGTTCTCGGAGATTCTCATGGTTAATATCTGTAAAAAGCACAATTTTAGGTTTGACCATTTGTTAATACCTTCTAAGGAATCACGAAGGATTTTCTCGGCGGTTCTCGAAGATTCTCGGAGGTTCTCGGAGATTGTAGTAAGTATGTGCATTTTTGTGTATTTGTTTGGGTATGTGTGTGTGTGTGTGTGTGTGTGTGTGTGTGTGTGTGTGTGTGTGTGTGTGTGTGTGTGTATGTGTGTGTGTGTATGTGTGTGTATGTGTGTGTGTATGTGTGTGTGTGTCTATAAGGTTCTCGAAGTTTCTCGGAGGTTCTCGGCGGTTCTCGATGATTCTCGGAGGTTCTCGGAGATTGTAGTAAATGTGTGCATGTGTGTGTGTGTGTGTGTGTGTGTGTGTGTGTGTGTGTGTGTATGTGTGTGTGTGTGTGAGTGTGTGAGTGTGTGTTCACGTTACGTGTTTATATGAAGTTAAATATGCTTTTACTTTGAGTGTGACGGTAACCCGTCCTAATTATAATGAAAAATATTACTTACGTTTATGTTTTTAATTTTCTCTTCCGCCGCCACGACGGTAACCCGTCTAAATGTTAGGTTATAATGAAAAATATTACTTACGTTTACGTTTTTAAATACTTATCGTTCAGATTGCGATTGCTTGGGTAGCTCGAGGTTGTGCAGGATCAGTACACGTCGAAACATACGGTACTGCATGGTGGATTCATTGCCACTCGGCTATTGCTTGAATTGTATTGCTTGAAACAGCGGCTGTCCATTACCGACCGCAATCCTTCATCTCTCCGTTGTTCGACCTTTAGCCAATCTAAATCTTTTGTTATGTTGTTAACTACCGGTTCATTTGGATTCTACTGAAAAAGTCAGCATGTTGTAAACGCTCGCTTTTGCGGTATTCTACGTCAAACTCATATATCCTTGGTAGTAGGTCCTTTTTATGTTTGGAGACTTTCAATGCATTGCAGTCCGTTATGATTGTAAATTTGCGCCCATAGAGATATTGTGGAAAATGTTTATTGCGCGTACTACTGCTAAAGTTTCCAATTCGTATGTGTGGTATGGGCTCTCCGCTTCGGCAGTTCTCATACTCATAAGGCAACTGCGTGTTGTCGACCTTCAATAATTTGGACCAGTACAGCACCAAACACTAAACTGCTTGCATCAGTATAAAGCTGTATTGGAGCTGTTTCCTGAAACAGAGTTAATGCTGGAGCTGATGACAGACATTAGATCACCTTAGATCGAGCATTTTCATGAAGCTCAGTCCATTCCCATTTTGCCCCACTGTCAAATACAGCTTGAACAGTTTTGTACCAACTTGGATGGTAATTGGAGCTAATTTTGTTCCTGCAATGAAGTTCAGGTTAGACTTGATGGGAAATGAGATGTCCTGGTTTCTTACAGTATGTGCAGATAGTTATAACCGTAGGCTTTGCATCATTGTTGTTTTGACTCTGCTTGACATCTGAAGGTTTGAATCTATTTCCGGTTCAAATGTTGTGATGAGGTTATTTCGTAGTTCTTCCCATGACGACGTGGTAACCATCCAGTCATCTACCCACATTTGGCTCTACCCTTTAATAGGCTGCCAACTTTCATTCGAACGTCAAAATCATTTAGTATTGCCTTGTCAATATCCTGACACCATTCCCGAACCCCTACGTTGGTGTCCGGATAGAAAGATGGAAGATAGACATCGTTGATGCGCACTTTTGTTTCTGTATTCATCTTCTTCATCATTTCCATCGTTTGCATGACGAACTGAGGCGGTACCCCGGTCATAATGGATGATGGCATATTTATGCCCTCCATATCTTGCTATGGAGCCGACGAAGGAAACTGCCCAGGATATGGAGTAGTCCCGACACCGTTCTGTGGGGCTGTTGCAACCACTTGCCTCCAATTAGCTGTATCAGGTTGAATGCGAGCTGATGAGGATGTGGTTTGGATCGGAAGAGTGTCCGAATCCTGTTCCCTGACTTCTGATGACGAAGAAGTTCCTCCAGGGTTATTTTTAAAAAGCGTGACGTCAGCATTGCTGACGTCACTTTCACCAACATAATCTTGATGGCTCATTTTGCAATGAAATAATAAAACTATTTCAGCAAAATAATAGGTTTATTCAACAATCGATCGGGATACAAAGTTCGTCCGAACAGTCCCACGACGGCTCGAATGAGAATGAACCCACGAGCAACCGTCGCACTGCCTTTTATAGTAAAAATCATAATAACAACACCTGTTGAACACAGTTGTTTAGTTAATTAAATAACTTTTAAAATTCATTTTTATATTTCGTTTTAACAATGATTAATTATTTTTTGATTTTTAAACAATAAACAAAAACTGATTTACAAATTAATTCGAAATAACTTGATTAAATAATTAATTTAAAGCGCTTGCGCCAACATATATATATATATATATATATATATATATATATATATATATATATATATATATATATATATATATATATATATATATATATATATATATATATATATATATATATATATATATATATATATATATATATATATATATATATATATATATATATATATATATATATATATATATATATATATATATATATATATATATATATATATATATATATATATATATATATATATATATATATATATATATATATATATATATATATATATATATATATATATATATAAATATATATATATATATATATATATATATATATATATATATATATATATATATATATATATATATATATATATATATATATATATATATATATATATATATATATATATATATATATATATATATATATATATATATATATATATATATATATATATATATATATATATATATATATATAAAATCTAGCTATTCGGTTCGTCTTTGGATTAAAAAAGTACGACCACGTCTCCGAATTTCGTAAGAAGCTCAAGTGGCTCCCAATCCGTCTTCGCAGGAATAGTCATATTCTTCACCTTCTTTACTGTGTGCTGTTTGATCCATTAACCCCACCATATCTAAAGGCGTGTTTTAAATTTTTGGGACATTCTCATACCCGAAGTCTGCGCTCTAATAAAAATCTCATTCTAAAAATACCTTCACACTCCTCTTCCTTCGTCACTAATTCCTTCGCAGTAACAGCCTGTAGACTATGGAATGATTTGCCTCTAAATGTGAAAAGGGCAAAATCATTAATTACTTTTAAAAAACTTTTAAAATTACATTTTCAAGCCCTCTGAACCTCTACGATAATATGTACGTAGGTATTTATGTATATGTGTGTATGTGTATGTATGTGTATGTAGGTGTTAATATGTATATGTATGTATGTATATGTGTGTATATATGTATATATATTGTTATGTACATGTTTATGTATATATTTTATTAGTATGCATTATAATTACTATTCATAATAATTATATTTATTCACACCCTCAACCCTTTTTTCCTCCCCATTATTTCCTATGCCTTAAGGTTGCCTGGAAGAGATCGCTGTTATAGCGATAAGGTCGCCTATTGTATATTTTATTTAAATAGTGTTTCTCATTGTCATATCATATGGGTGTACAATAAAGAGTGTATATATATATATATATATATATATATATATATATATATATATATATATATATATATATATATATATATATATATATATATATATATATATATATATATATATATATATATATATATATATATATATATATATATATATATATATATACACATATATATACAATAAAACATATCATTATGGCACACCTTCAAGAATATATATTACTAAATTACATCTGGTAATTTAACAATCTCTTTAAGGAAGGCAAAGTAATAATTTCCTTTTCTTATTAAAAATATGATATACCTACAGTAAAAATATCTTAACTGATTCAAGGAGAAATATTATTGAATGGAATTAATTTTAAGAAAGAACCTTCTTTGGCTTCCTTCCAAGAAAATGTTCTCAGGATCGTACATCAATATTTCCATTTCAATAGCTAAAGTCGTTTTAAATTGATATTGCTTGTCTGAACAATATGCTTTTATTAAGTTATATTTTATGAAACACTTACGTTTTTTATTTTCTTTAATATTACATATCTAGACATAAGCAGGGTGTAACTCGAAGAACAAAATTTTCAAGGCAGACCAAAAACTGATTATTGTGTTTATGTGTACAGCATAAGTTTTCTGTAACGATTTATTAACGTACAACCAAGATTTCGATTTGATTGTTTTTTTGTCGTTGAACGTGATTAGCCTAGATTCATCACGAAACAATTTACGTGATTCTTTTTGTTAAAATATAAGCCCATCAAAATATAATTTACTTAGGTTGAATAATTATTATTCACTGTTACAGTATAATTAGTACTATACATTCATTATATTTTATCCGATTGCTTAAAGAATTTCGATCCGATTTGCATGATTTGTTAGATTTTCAACTCAATACTTAAAATTTTACTTAACTTTCAACAGCTTATATTAAAAACAAAGGGATTGTCAAATCAGTTTTTAAATTTGTTGTAAGTGACGTTAATCTATGACGTGAAACTAAATTGAAAATAATTTAAAAACTAAATTTTATATGAAGCTTAAACAAATACATTTTGACGTGACAACGTCTTAAATTAGTTTGCGGCTCGGAGTCACATATGAAAAAGGTAACGTAACGATGTGTCAACTGTCACCGAACTATGATCGGTCCGCCGCGCGTATCACTTGACACATGTACAATGTTTTAGTAAACAACATATATTTTCTATAGTTAAAATTTGTGCAATTTATATTATAATTATTAATCATATCAATAAATATTCTACCGAGAAAAAGACGTTGTCACGTAAAATTTTCGCCCGTAAAACCCACTTTACAGGCAACCATTTTTTAATTTATGTATAATTAAAAGTAACTTAAACAAAAGTTCGTTTTCGATTGTTGAAATACTTTGTTCCTCATTTCGGTGAGATGTTTAATAAAAGTGATGTTTAATATGTGTTTTCATAAACACCATAAGTCAGTATCTGAGGAAGTAAGTAATACTGTTATGCAAAATATGAGATGTTTTTGAGTTAGCTCCTTTTTAATCTAGCTGTGTGATATATGTATTTTCGAAGTAAGCGTACTCGTAGTTTCAAGTGCTTTTCCAAAAAATGTACCCCAATATTTTGACATAGTAAATATTGGCTTCTACTATATGATTGTCATATACTAAGTCCGTAGACTTTATTACTAAATGAAATGATGTAGAAAATATCATTTATCTTCATCTCCTTTGAAACATCAAATCTTTAAAAGTCCAAATGACTTTTCTTTATTAGACTTTTACTTTTACTTTACTTTGAAAATTTTGAATAATAAATAAATTATTGAAATATATAAAAATAATCGAAACTATATTTCCTTAACACCACATCATACAGCATTTTAGCAATTGTAAGAAAATCCTTTTAATTATTATATTACTTGAGAGATATGTACATGAATTATATTAACAAAAAAAAACAAACAAAAAAAGGCAAGATTACTTTATTATCTCATTTAACCACTTAATAACTGAGATATGATGAACATAGCTATCTTCTGTATCCAACACCAAATCGAACAACCAGCTTTCTGCGGAGCTTCTTCCTCCTCCTCTTCAGCTGTTGTCGCAACTGTAGTCTCTTCCTGACAAATCACAAAACTACACAAAATCATAAATATTACAACAATTGTTTTTAAATTTATTGATCTCATGATTTTTAATAAAATATTGTTGCTTTAAACTGTTGTGGATCAGTAAAGATGAAATACAGAATAGAAATGATCGTTCAATAGCTAAACGCAGTTAAGATTGCAATCTGACTGTCATGAAATTGGCCATTTAAATGATCAGTAATTTAATACTCATTATTGTATGATAGCTCGTGTGTGTATACAACGCTATTTAAATGTTTTCATGTGTCGTAACTCACTTTGTTTATTGTTTATGAACGAACAAAATAATTTGGTTGAAAAAATTACCTGAATTTAAATTTATCATAATATTCCAAGGTTAATTTTAATTTTCTCCAAATTGCTTTGTATCTATATATAAATTTTATTCAGTATTATTTGATATGGATTGATATAGTAATTCAATAAATAATTATTTTAATAACATATTAGTTATTTTAGTATATAAAAGTTTCCTTCTTATTTAGGATGGACTTTCGCTAGGTAACGGCTGATTCAATTACATATTATATTAATTGGATATCCGGAAAAAATAAGTTTAGTCAAAAAATATGTTGTCTATTAATTATAAAATGCATATTATACATATACGTACGTAACAAGACATATAGAAATATATGGACCGTTTATTTTGAAAGTGGTCTAAGTCCATTTTGAATTTTAAAGGATGTTATATTTGTTGATGTGAAAATACACGGAAAATCATAAGAGGTCTGGCATTGTTTCTTTTGTTTTATCAACACTTAATTTGTTTATATAAGTTTGTTTTAGCTAATTAGACTACGATAACACATATTTATGTGCTACAAATGGATTTACACCACTTCCAAAATAAGATAATATTATAAATTGTTTAATTTCAATTTTGTCACTCCTCCGTTCGCTCTATCTGACGTACACAAGTGATCATCTTATTGATTCTAAGTGGAAAATAAATAAATAAATTTGAAAAATCACTTGACACGTAATCCAATGAATATTTTAAGTGTAAAAGATTGTTTCTTTTTTTGGTAAAGGTATCGCCCAAAGTAAGTAACAGATTGGTTTCAAATTAATTTCATAGCTAGTGTATAAATTAGAATAGTGTATGGGATACATTTTATTTAAAAATTCAACTTCTAAATAATACAAAATTAGAAAAATTGTAATAATATTGCAGATTTTTCTGCAAGATGGTGGTGTTACTGTTGTTTTTTTTTTTAAATTCTCCAAAATACGAGTAAAGATACGGTCATACAGCCTTGTCGTATTTATTTTCTTCTCACAAGTTATGCGCTGTACATTTTCTAATACATTACTCTAATTTTTTTATATCTGACTTTTTACTTATAAGTACTAGAAACACGGAGGGGAAACTCGCCCGGCGTAGGTATTTAGTATAGTATAACAAAACACTGATCGGCATCCATCTGCAATGCCACCTACCTCTGTCAATAGGAATTATACCACTTTCATAATCGATAATTATGAAATTTTTAATTGACCGACCGATTTTAAGTTGATTGTAACACGGATTATTATGTTATCATTTTTCTCAAAAATTGACTTACACCATTTTCAAAATAAATGGTCCGCATATAAAGGATGACAGCGATACCAATATCAAGAGGACTATGTAACAAACATATATGGGAACCGAACATGAACAATGTAAATATTTGGGAGACATGTATTCACAATATATTGAGCGATCGCTCTTAAATTGTTATATAGGGGATTATTTATTAAATCCCATAAGGGTAGTAATATTGCTTTGCATATATTTATACATTAATACGTAATGGAAATACACCCCTAGATCAAACATTTGTATGGATAAAGTATAAAAAATGTCATATCAAATTTTATATAGTAAAATTATACATACATTTATGATTTTAAACATTTATAACCATATATATTTTTGGATTTCTTTTTAATTGCTAGAGTAAAAAATGAAACTCAAATAATCTATCCTCCCCGAGTGGAAATCATACATATATTAAAAATTAATTGATAAAATAAATTTAACACACACAATTATACATTTTTAAATTTTAATACATAGAAAATCTGCCGTCAAGACGGGGCGGTAATAATGAATAAACAAATTCATTTCCGTAAGCTGGAATCGAACTAAAAATCATCGCGTTTACTAAAAAAGTTTCCCTTTATGCATCGCTACTATTTTTTATAAAATATTTTTAAACAGATACACGATGAGCTATTTATAGCCTTGTAAATGAGTGGTACTGGGTAACACATATGTAGGTATACATCACATGCTAGGATACTTCCTTTTTTAACCTGACAGAAGCTGTCTTAACCACCACGAGACGCAGTAGAATAGATTACTTATTTTAGTACGACCATTGCCGTTAGAGTAGTTAGTTAGTAGGTTAGATATTTGGGTTCTTCCAGGGTATACAGAGCCTTGATAACTGTGAGGAAAGTAGTCCCTCTAGAATAAAGTGAAATTCAAGTTGCTCTTTACTTTACATAATCCGAGAACATATAAATTTAATACATATAAATTAAAACTAAGAAGTTACACCTAAGATTAATGTTGACGCTAGTTACAGAAATTGAAGTTAAAAGGTTATTCAAACTAAAGTACAAGTAACAATTAATTATTCCTCGTCCTACAACACTAAAACATCAATTAAGCAAATTTAGGAAAATTACTTGAGAGAAAATTTCCCAAGAAACAATTTGCTAACTCGAAAACAAAGTAAAGTAATTGTTCAATATTAAAAATTGTTTAAAGGGCTTCGGGGACTTTTTATGAGGCACCTACGAAATTTGTCAAAGTTTGGAAACTTTTACAACATTTGTAAGAGTTTCTGCATACTAGAGACTTTTATGGCTTTGTTTTATAGAAGACATCGGATTTTATAACCTTTTTATTTGGACAACGTTGTAAAATTCCTCTTGCGTTAAACGTAGGTTGTCAATACTATATACTTGTTACAAAAAAAAATTGATATATTCATATTGTGGCCATCTCAGTGACACTCCGTTTGGCCTTAAAAGCAAGAGGTTTGATCTTCAACAAAATAAAGACGTATTATCATGCTGTGTCCAGATGGTGTGTAAGTGTAAAAAGGAGAAGAGAGCGTTGACTGGAGGTTTGACTAGTTTTTAATTAAATAAATAGACTTTGCGGGAAAAAATGTATTGGATAAAAGGTCATTTCACAATTTTTGTGTATATCAAAATTAGGTATTTTTTTATATACTAATATGTTTAGTAGTACAAAAAAATACTAATATATTAAAATAAAAAAATAAAACAAAATTTTATATCAGCGTAACCAAAAAGTAATATTGTTAAAATATTTAAGAAATTTTCATTTTAGCAGCATATTTTTGTATATACGTATGTAGCCACATAACACGACATTCTTACGAAATTACTAACATATTTAGAATATTACTGTTGATGCTAGAACACCGCTTGTTTTAATTATCTACTAAATAACAGTGAGAATAATACAAATACCAACGTAAATTGAAAATTTTACCGTCGCTGAAAACCCAACAAATTATATTTCACATTAGGGGCTCGTCCACGGCTTTGCCTTAGTTGAATATTTAACATTTAATACTGCAATATTTAACTAGCAAGCTAAATTTTGTTTACTTTTCGAATAATTGCGTGTAAGAAAATAGTAAAAAAGAAATAAAAAAAATTATATGCAAAATTTTATATAAACCTAACATTATAATATTATTAAAAAAAAAACTATTATTTGGTGAGTAACATAGCGTATAATTAAATTAGTTTAATAAATATACTAATATCCATATTTGGCTACAAGCATCATTTGCAAATAAATAATTCGACATTCACAATTTTTTTTATAGCTTCACGCTTTAGCCCGCACATGGCAGGGTAGGCAGAGGGAACTGAAAGAACCATACGAACCTAGTGTTAAGACACTCTCTTGCTTAGTCCCTGCTTTTTTCCGTCCCCGCTTTCCGCCTTTTTCAAGGCATTGCATGTTGAGTGTGTGTTTTGCCTAGTTGCCAGTTAGTTCCTTAATTCCAGCCCTATACGCTTCTTTCCAATTAAAAATGCCTTATGACATATTACACACTGAGTGGCGGAACTCAACGCCGCATTTTGCCAGAGCCGGAAAATTCATAGAGATAAATTTTCATTGTGGAAACCACAACTTTTGCTTTAAAAGTAAGATTTAAAATAATTATAAATTTAATTTTCAGCTAAGGATCAAAGCTAACGAATGCAAGTTACAGCAAAAAACATAACAAAAACCCAAATTATAAACAGACGGACCGTTACGTCAACTCTTATCTGCTCTTATCTGGCAACAAAATGAGTAAAATTCGTCAAACAATGAGAATTGTTACAGACACAATTAGCCACTGTAGTTTTTATAGCAGCTGTATGAAATTGCTACGAGTGCAGTGGAGTTCGCACGCTTAAAGAAATAGTGCAGTGCACTTTATATCTTCCATTTACACCTTTGTTCACACTTCTGCAGTATTTGTGCTTTATATTTTATGTGAGTTTTGTGATATATTTTCTCTGAGATATTTCGTCGTATATATTTTATTATGTATAACGAAACTTTCTACTGAATTTCATTTCTTAGATTACACATATTTTATTCGTTACAGAGATATGACGTAGACGTAGTGAGATGTTTGACTTTAAAAACTATTGTTTTGGATCAATCCGGCGTAGGAATAAATTTATAATTTTCTAGTCTAATATGGCGAATTGCAATATTGGTAATTCGGTCACAATTTAGATAGAGAGTTCCTAACTGAATATATTGAAACCACATTCTCTCTAGTCTCTCTTCTCTTATCTTCTTGTAAAGCTGTGAAAACATTTTTTCCCAAAAACTACCTTCACGCTGTGGAATATAGCGAATAGTTGTAGGACCTAGTGTTAAAATAGCTTCTGCCTAATTTCTTAAATAAACGATATTTTTAAACAAAAAATATATTCTCTCTAATTGAGTTATACAGATATCGAGGTGGTTTCTTTTCACAAATTATCTACAATTACTATTTCGATTCGTAATATTTGTAGCTTCAATTACTCTATTCAGGCGAACTTTTTCGTACTATACCAAAGCGGAACAAATTTAGAATTTTCTATTACTTTTTAAGCCCACATTGTTATTCACAAACCATTTAAAGTTGAAGCACGCTCAGCCACTTTGTAACGCGCCTTAAGGAAATATATTTTCCTTGGTGAAGAATAGTTTAAGCAAGGTCCTAATGAATTAAGATAAATATACAAATTATACTAAAACGGTAGATCTGTTTTACAGTAAATATGTAAATTTAAAAGTTACATTACTTATACATATAAAAATAATACTCAATATTTAAAAGAAGTTTTAATATTAGTATTAAAAATAATAGATTTTAATTTCACAGAGAAATGCTGTTCTTTACCATACTGACCCTCGTCGGATATACATTAGCAACTCAACATCATAGCTTCTCTGGCACGATGGTTGACTTATCTGATCCAAAGGTAACTTTATTTTTTATAAATGTATTAAAACAATATTTATCACTTAAATATGTAGCATAGAAATTTAATATATATTATTTGAAATTTTCAAGAAGTGAAGAAAACTTTTTCTTTACCAAATAAACACTGAAAAAAATCCAAATTAAATGTGTAAAAAATCTTACCATTTAAAATAGGTACAAGGACATTTAGACGCATTAGTTCGGATGGCGCAGTCCTGTGTCATCAAAGTTAGAGCATCACCTAAGGACGTAAGGGCCTACTTCACGAATTCTCCACCGATAACACGTTCTGGACAGTGTTTCGCTGCTTGCATGTTAGAACAAAGCGACGTGATAAATCATGGAAAAGTAAGCAGTTTGTTTAATAATTTACCCAATGATCATGATCATATTTTATTTTCCGTCTAAACGTAACAGTGAAAAAATAAAGTAGCTCTACTTTTATAATATCTTAGAAGGAGCGACTGCTGATGATGACGATTGATGACCTATTTTTGCCAATTTTATTCCCCCAGTACGTTCTTCTGTACCCGTAATTTATATGCAGGCGTCTAAAACTTCAGCCATCTTGTCAATAAAACGACAAAAGTTTTCAGCGCTTCATAAATGGAGACTTATAAATCTCAAGCCTTACTATATCATATACAGCCGTACTGTGATTTTTTCGTAAATTTTAAAATATAAGCTATTTTTATGGTAGGTAAAGATTTCATCAAGCCTTTTCAACTACATTTTCTTTTTGATTTTATCATTTGTTGAGTGAAAACAATGCATTATATTTTAAATATAAACTTACCCTTCGCATTTTTATGTTTTTATAAAATACTTATGTTACACTTTCTCACAGGTAAATCGAGAGCTCCTAATCCACCTTGCCGGTCTAGTCAATGGAAAAAACTCACGCGTAGTACGAAAACTTTATAGCATATCTCGACTTTGCCTTGATAGTATCGAGGGTATGTCTGACAGGTGTCAGCTTGCATCCACATACAACGATTGTTTGAATGAAAATATGATTGAATTCGCTTTCCCTCTGGATATAGCAGAAGAGGCAGTTAGGAAAATGCCCTTTCATCTGATTCAGCCTAAGTGAGTAAGTCATCTTTCTTGATGAAATTTATTTGAGATATTTAATGAAATTGTATAATATTTTTAAAGCATATTAAAAATATTACGTCTTAATATCAAAATATGAGAGAAACTTAGACTTGGCGTTTTTATTGTATTTTAAATTTTAATCTTTTGTCAAAGAGTTATTATATTATTTCAAAATACAATAAAAACCAGTTAATTTTGGGTACTTGTTTTTAAAACAAATACCATACGAGACGATAGCAATAATAATAAACAAGGAAAGTCAAAGTAACAATCGACAATTTCTATAATTTTTACAAAGTAAGACAACTTCTTTGTTTGCGCTTTTAATAACCCTTTCTTACAATAAAGAGTTTACAATATTTTATCTATGTTATGATCTTGTAGGTTAGTATTATAAAAGGTTGCTATCGAATTCAGCCGTAAGCATGGATGACCTTTGCAAAATTATAAGGAACGGCTTGTCATTTTATTTGTAAATGTTAAAGTATATGTACCTACCTAAATATGCTTAAAACTGACAAGAGGCTTTCGTGTTGTTGAATTAATAAAATCGCTTTCATAATCATAAGTCAGTAGTAGAGTAGAAATAAATAAGGCCGTCATAAATCAAAGCTATCCAACAGATTATATAAATGACAAAAGGAAAGGGAAAAAGAGTGGCTTATAGTACCATACACTAAAGCTTGGCATAATGGAGCTCCAACAAAAGAATACTTAGAGTGCCAGTTTTATTCTGTCCAATGCGCTATCTATGTCAATTTTGGTAGCTAAGTCCTTGTGATTCTGAGGGCGGTATATACAATACATATAATGTTATGAAATATTATTTTAAAGCCATTTTTGTTATAATATTTGGGCTTAATTAAATAACTTATATAAATCTTAAAACCATAATTTACTATTTTCTTTAATGCGCGGCAAAAAGCAAGTAAAAACGCTTGTATAATTTGATTATGATATGACTTTTAAATTAATTAGAAAATTATTTTTTTGTTCCCCTTGTATAACATTGGGGGACAAATTTAATTCATTGCACTTTGCCACGTCCACATATTCTTGGTTCTAAAATCTTGACAGATAACAACAGGTCGGCATAAATTTCTATTGGATTGGAAATACTAATTATTGAATTCTTCAATCTGTTGACACAAAAACATTATGTAAATCCAAATAAAATGTTCTTTATAATTATAAATATTTTTATATAACTTTATCTGGATAAAGTTAGAATTATAATTAATGAACTGTCTAGAGGGTAGAGTGCTTGTAGCGAGCGTACATAAATATTTTCTAGATAATGAACGTCGTATTTTGTAAAAATTACGTTTAAAATTTTACTTGAATTATATATTTTACTTTTCATTTTTGGTAATTATTTAAATAATATTATTATTGCAAGTCATGATTTAATCGGTTTCCTTAAAAATACATATCGAATATTGTGATAAGGAAAATATTTGACTTCATATAATTAATAGTGACTTAATTAGTCAATAGTAAAACCGACCCTTAATATACTAACTTATATTCTGCCTCAATCGATTAAGATCTTAACGAAGGTTGAAGTGGCGTGTTTCTTTAACATTAAAAGAAATCAAGTGCGCTACATTATTTCGTTATTATTATTTCATGTAAAATGTTACTTAATCATTTATTTTCGTTTATATAATATAATAAATATATATCGTAATTTTGTTTCAGCTTACCTCATGAGCTAAGACAACACTAATAATATAAAATTTTGTATATTTGAAATACTTTTGTAATAAAAAAAATAAATTTTACTGCTTGTTCTTTTTTCTTTCAATATTTTGCCTCCAGAATCCACGTCACACTTTATCTCAAAGAATTCAGACCTGATTAAAAATAGAAGTAAAAACTTTTGGTTTAATACGATCGTAGGTAATGTACAAAAGATATATATATATATATATATATATATATATATATATATATATATATATATATATATATATATATATATATATATATATATATATATATATATATATATATATATATATATATATATATATATATATATATATATATATATATATATATATATATATATATATATATATATATATATATCTATCTATATATATATATATATATATATATATATATATATATATATATATATATATATATATATATATATATATATATATATCGGAAAACAACGACATTACTAGAATATACATATACACTACATATATATGTGTATAGCAAAACATACGACGAAATTACTTCCTGTACCAAGTAAATAAATGTCACAATACAATATTTCCTAGTCTACAGCCAAAGCAAATAAGGCGTATATTTGACGGAAAATTAGAATTGACTGATACTTCTATTAATCCTATATAATATATATACAGATATCAAATCATAATCGACATAAATGTGTCCTTGTAAATGATAAGTTGAGGAAAAATGCCTCAGTATAATTAATTAGTATCATCAAGAATTGCGAACAGTCAGAAAAGGTCTGATATCCTTTTTTCGATAATGAAGGCGCACTTATCACGTTGTACAGTAAATGACAATATATATATATATATATATATATATATATATATATATATATATATATATATATATATATATATATATATATATATATATATATATATATATATATATATATTTACGTAGCAGGGTAGGGAGAGGGAACTGCAAGAACCATACGAACCTAGTGTTAAGACACTCCGTCGCTTAGTCCTTGCTTTCTACGTCCCCGCTTTCCTCCATTTTCGAGGCATTGCATGTTGAGAGGTGGAACTCAACGCCGTGCTTTGCCTAATTTACACAGCAAAGAAAATAGAAATAGAAAAATCCATCTTCCCCAAGTGGAGATCGAACCCACAAACCGTCGCATTACAGGGAGTCGCTTACGCCTCTGCGCCACAACGGTCCTCCTCCTAAAACAAGTAAAATTTTCAAAAATAAAATATTTTTTTCAAAGAAAATAAATATTTTTTTTATATCTTCACGCTTTATCCCAAAAAAGGTTTAAATGGAGGAATAATAAACGTACACGTGTTCCACGTGGACGAAGCCGCAGGCATAACCTATGTAATATAAATATAACTACGTTACGTATTTAATATCAAAAGTTTTCCTGTGTCTTAGTAAATGTGAAAGAGGGCAGCAAACAAAAGGCAGCTTATTGGACGTAAGAGCAAATATAAAAGATTGTAAATAAGATCCTTTTACATAGATCATGTTTGAATAGTGTGGGAGTTTCATTCCACGCAATTGGAAACGGCCTATAGAAGTTTCTCAATTCATTTTGTATCAACAAAGCTGAAATGATGTAATCTTAAGACTGCTTTGTGTATAAAAATAAACAAAAGCTGTAACATTTTTATGCTTACTTGGTCAAATATGCGTCATTCGTTTATTTTGTACCTAAAGTCACCGTGTAGTCACATTTAATTTTTTATTTTTATTTACTGTCATCAGTCTATACCGATTATAATCAGTTTTCTGGTAAATTATTATAGTCGTTTTGATTTTGGAGGTATTTTAAACTTAAACCTTTATATTTACCCTCACATAATGTGCTTTCTTTTTAAACGTGCTACAACAAAGGCGAGCAAGTTGGTTGCAAAACGATTTAGATGGCTTGATTAACCGCTGGACTAACGTCTTGTGTGCTTCTTAATTCCGTTCTTTATGATTAGTTCACTATTCGTGGCTTAATGTTTAGTAATTAAACATTTTTTTAAACGACAATAAATCAAATAAGCACTTGTAATAATAAATATACTAATTATTTGTGGGTTCCATAGACCAATTGTGCACACTCGGTCACTCGGTGATATTTACTCAACAACACTGCAAGGGTTAAAGTAACTTTACTCTAAATTTAAACTCCATTTTCTTTTATGCTTTTCTTCACTTTAGAAACAATACCGTTCGAATGATCGATTCGCCTTCAAACAAATATGATCTCAAACAAAAGTTAACTGAGTGTTTCTTTAATGGCATGAAGCTGTGAAATATAAGATAAATTGCGATTTTTATTTACTTTACGGTGTTTAATTTTAAAATTAAATGTTTTATATTTAAAAAAGCAAAAACTTGAACATTTATAACTTCAGAATAAAAAGTATGACGAAAAATGTTCTTTGGTAACTAGATACATTCATTTTCATATTTAATTTTGAAGCCTTGATAAAACCTAGATAAATAAATAAAATATTAATGATAAAGCCTCAATCAATTTTTTGGTCCGGTAATCGAAGGAGGTCAGACAGTTTAGATGAGTGTTTATGCATGTAAAAGGAGCCAGTTTAAACACTTGGGTCACAAGTTCCAAACGCTTCTAAAACACGATGGGCTCTCCAGTGAATCCATGGAATACTAAATAGATAGTTATCTTCACAATAAGCGATTTCTGGGTAATTTGGATATACCTAGTATCTCACGACTGCCAGCTCGAACTTCTTTGATATTTTTACAACACACGTTATCAATAATAGTAGGTGGATAGAATCTGATATTGGATTTTAAAATTCAATATAAATATTTATATTTAATATTGCAATACTGAAGAATAGTTATATATTCTTCTTTATTCTTAATTCTAAGAATTCTTAAAAGACGCGCTAGTGTAAACACTACTGGTACGAAATAGAAAAGTTTCTGTGTTTGGTAGTTTATCGAGGCAAGCTATATCAGCTTAGCTTATAATATAACCTTATGTTGTTAGAGTTAATTCCGGCACCTAAAATATCATACAAACCTCTAAGTAATTACCATTTGACCAAGTGGGTAGACTAGCAGGTTAAAAATAAGTGTTAATTATTAAAAGACTTAATAGTACGATAAAATTTATTTATTTTTGGAACGAAATATATTTAAATACACCTTAAATATGTTATTTCACAACAACATATAGTATATTTATAAATAATTTATATACATATATTAAACAACCAACATAAATATTTTGTATCTATAACTTGCAATTTATCGGTTCATTATTTTAATAAGGGCCAACACAAACTTAAATAATTACGGTCTCATTTTGGCCAAATATTCTCTTTAAGAAAATATTGACGTAAACGTAAGAAAATATTGACGTAAATTTAAATGTAAAAGGACGAACTACTTCTCGTACAATAATATTTAATATTTGGCATCAGAGCTTTTCAATTATTAACAATTAGATCTATATATCGTGAGTATCATTAAATAAAAGTAATGCAAACAAGACTGTTCTTTATTTTTACCTTTCACTGTCACTTGATATATCAATTTAAATGTAATATAAAAAATCTTATTTAGTTATTTGTGTTCAATTAGCAAATTGGTTGATTTGTAACAGGAACAATATAAGAGTAATATACAATATCCCGGAATTAAACCTCGCATAATTTTCTCATATCATAACATCCCGGTAAATTCTTTCATATCCCGGTCAATTCTCCATTCACGAACCCAAAATGCAAATATTTCAGGTCTTTCGTTCTATTTCGTTATATTTCAATCACTCAGGTAACTGAATATGCAAGTGTATAGTAGATAATTTAGACCCACTCTATTCTTGTTTGATGAAGTTAAATATAAAATTACTGAGCCATTCTTTAATTAAAATTATTACAATAATAATAAACAAAAGGCACTAAAATGTATATTTTAATTAATTCTGGCGTAACAAACCAACTTGTTTCCAATACAAAGTAAACAAATGTTATAGCAATATTATCTTGTATGAAATAATTTTCATTGATTAAGATAACATCGATTTAATTAACATCTAATGTAAGAATAATTTAAAGCGTGTTTTAAAAGGAACTTAACTGTATTATTAGGACATTTATTTAATTTTAATATTAAAAATCTGAATCTTATAAAAAAAATTGTAGCAAGAAAATCTTAATGGAAACGACATTGTGCTAAAATTATTTTAGTTTTAATATTTTTTAAATTTATTTTTAATAGCGCATAGTTAAAAAACAAAAAATACCAATTTTAAGACTATCAGCCATTTTTTTCCAGGGAACCTATGGGTTAGGAAATTTATACAATAATAAAGTGGGAAATATAACTATTACAATATATTACTCAATAAATAAATACATACCAATAATATCTAAGTTACTAATAATTTTTATAAGCTATTTTTTTATTTCAAATATTATTTGCCAGTAAATATAGCATGTATTAAATTTAAATTATTATTTAAAAAAAAAGATACGTCGAAATACGTCGAAAACAAAACAAAATTTACACTATTTTATAACCTATTACTATGAATATTAAGCATATATTCGTAAATATACATAAATATGAAGATTACTAATATTTCTATACGCCTGAATAAATTATATATTATAAAATAAATATTTACTACATCAACAAAAACATTTATTCTAATTACTGCAACAGGATGGAATTTGAAATCACATTTAGTGAAAAAATAGTTAAAATCCTTAAATAAGCGATTCTATAAGAATACACTCGTATGTACATATAAATATACCATATACGCCACGATATATTCCGCCGATCAATATGCAATGTCACTAAATTGGGTGGAAAGTGGAGTGAAGAGTGTTTTACTACTAGATTCCGTCACTTACCTTGCTGTAGCGTCTACCTATAAATATTTTTATGTATATATGTTTATATTTAAGTATATAAATTATGAAAAACAAAAATTTACTCATGTAAAGATTAAAAGCTTCTTATTAAAAACTTTACTAAGTTAATATTTACACATAAATTTCATCTTTTTTTAATTAAGATCTAAAATAGAGAGATTTTGGATATTATAAGCTTATATTTAATTAAAATTTATCATAAGATTAATATTAAACTCTACAAATAAAAAAGTGAAATATTGTTTGTTTTTTAATGAATTAAATACTTTCATAAAGAAGAAACATTTAATATGTATTATAATTAAAAAATATATAAAACATACATGGTTATATAAATAAAAAAAACCACAAAAAGAAATATATTATGTCAATTCTATATATTATGTACCCTTTTCAACAATGACACGGTGATTTGACATTAGCATTTGACTTTGAAATTCTCTTAAATTTCCTGTTGTCGCTCCGAACACGACTGTGTCAAGCTTTCCCACATTCAATTATGACATAAATTAACTCAGTACTCTGGGCGTAGAGTCTATTTTAACAGTGTAACAATAATTTGATATGAATGTTCTAATTTCTCCATTTTCTCAATTAAATTTACTTTGAATTTAATTAATATCAAAACTGCTTACCCCATGTTAGTTTTAGTAAAAGATGAAAACAAGAGAATCAATGTCCCCTGCTTGTATATTTTATTATTATTTAAAAATAACTTCAAATAATAAAGATCTAAGTACGTAAATAAATTGTACTTAACGCTTTTGTTATTAGTAAAATATTAAGATATAAAAAATGCATATAATGAACGCTTTATAACATCATGTACATAAACGACATAATTTTAAAAAAAAACAAATTATAAAAATATATATCACGTTATCTTCAAAATATCTGATTTAACACCCATGCATCAGTTTGCACTTAGGTTTGTTATGGTACTTTCTTTTGAAGGAGGCAACGATTGCTTGGTACCGTCGATGGTTAGCTCGTTCAGCGCGGTTGTGCCGGGATCCATTCCGTGTCGTTGCAGCGTGACAAAGGAAGGCTCCGTCTAGCACAACCATCCGATATTCTTGGAGACACATTTCTAACATCTAAGAGAAAAATAGTACTGTTAATACAATGTATGTAATAATAGTATACTTAAATGTTATTTATGTCATTTTTGTAACATAGTATAGCATAAGGCAGAGAGGCAAAGTCCTAAGAGTGCCTTCAATTAGCCTACAATTTATATAAAAAATATTACTATAGTGCCAAAATGGAAATAACGAGTACTTAGCATTTAAATTATTATTTAATATAACACACAGAATACCCATTAAATAAAGACTATCGTATGAGAATGTCAGAGGAAATGGTCAAAGATGGCTAGTTTATACTGAAAAACACATTCCCAGCGTCTAGGAAATGAAACGTCGGTCCAGAGCATAATAAATCTTTCAAGATAGCACCACGGGCGGACTTAGTTTATGATTTTTTGAACACTTCTAAATTAAATAATATGATATATTTATTATAAAACGTGTATCTGTTATATAAACTATACGAAGACCCTAGTTATATTGTAACTATTTTTTATATATTATCAAGTAATACATTATCAAGATAGATACATTATCAATCAATTTTATATATTATCAAGTAATGCACCGTCGTAGTGCAGAGGCATAAGCGTCTGCCTGTAAACGTAACGGTTTGAGGGTTTGATTCCCAAACGGGGAAGATGTATTTTTCTATATCCATTTTCTTTACTCTGGAAACTAGATAAAGCACGGCGTTAGTTCCGCCACTCAACTCGCAATGCCTCGAAAATGGCGGAAAGCGGAGATGGAGAAGATAGGGACTAAGCAACGGAGTGTCTTAACACTAGGTTCATATGGTACCTGCAGTTCCCTCTGCCTACCCTTACTATTACTTTTCTGCACGTTTTCCGTTAAACATACTACACTCGGTGTTAGAATGCAATCTCATGCTTTATCTATATCATTAATATGATCTCTAAGTAAGCTACTAAAAACTGATGTCCATCACGTCATTAATCATATTATAGCTAGAAATATATCTAATATCAGATTTAACAAATAAGGCAAAGCTACCACACAATCGAAAACTATGTACGTAATTGATTGGCATAGTTGGCAAGGTGTGCTTTAGAACTTTTGTAAAAATTTTCTCACAGCGGGGCTAACAACAAAAGTTATAACAACCATATAACAACTTTACTTGGGACTGCGAATGACGACAATGAACATATATGACAATGTTACAATTTGATTTAAAAAATCATCAATACTGAGATGAAACTAGTCAACGTAGAACGTTGAGATTCGATTCATTAGTTGGGAGAATATAATTCATAGATTTTTTTTTAATTAATAAGCTTTAGATTACGGCGGAAAGCGAATAACGCAAAGTTTTGACACAAGGCTTACTCCATATATATATGAAATAATGCATGAAAGTGATAATTTAAAAAGTATACAATATTATAATTATAATATTAATCGTTAATCAGAACATATCCAAAGGTAAATTATATATGTCAAAATTATATCTCCAGTGTATTTATATAATTTTCACCTGCGATATATAGTACATATAAGTATATATTACCTACCGCCTTTGCTTCAACTGTTTACCTCCTAAGCAATATACTCGCTTCATTTGCATAGTATTAAGCACTGTATAAAGCAACATTTACTCAAAGGTGCTATGTAGTTAAAATTTTTGCAGTATACGTATACTCTATAGCTAAAGACAAATCAATATGAACATTGTAATTGCGTCAAATAAACAGACAGAAATGTAGAAATAAGTTCCGTAAAATATATTATATTATAAATTCCGTAAAATATATATTATATTATAAACTATCTTACCGTATACTTCACTTGCAAAAATTTCCATTATTTTTAAATATACCTATTTCTATATATATGCCTACTCATTTTGATGTCCATAAAAAAATTCATTCAATGTCTTTAAACTGTACGCTTTTCAATGTATACTCCTTACCTGTGTCATTTTATCTTGTCGCCCCTCCCAAGACAACGATTCACTGTACCAGGGCTCATTTCGAGTGCCAAAGTACAAAGGCTCCCATCTGTGATAAGGATACTCCCTCCGGGCTATCAACATTGGCTGTAACCAAATTTTTAGTTAATATATTTTGGTACTACACTTAGGTTATATAAAACATTAAATTTATATCGCTTAGTTCTGTAATTTAAGTATTATTAAATGCGACCTTTAAATATTTTGCTTACTTTAAAAACTGGTAAAATATATTAACATTACTTAGCGTAATAACGCTGAACGAAATTAGAGTAAGTAATGTTAATATTTACACCAAATAAGTTAATTTTCATTTAATATTTTCATATCAAGACATTTTCTATGCAATAAAACTATCCTTTATTTACAAATAATATGACATTAGATGCTAAATATTTAAGTAACGTATACATATACTAAAGAATAAAATTCATTTTATGACACAATTTAAAAGATGTTATTTTTTTAATATCTCGACACCATTAATATAATATTTATACACATACATTTTTTTTAACTTCACGATTTATCCCGCACATGACAAGGATGACAGAGCGAAAAAAATTAAAAAAGAAAAATCCATCTTCCCCGAGTGAGAATCGAAGTCACAAACTGTAGCGTTTATAGGCAGACGCTATACCTCTGCGCCAAGACAGGTAACATATATATATTAATCTATAATAAAAATAATAGCTAAGACTTAAAGCATGTTTCAAGAAAAGCATTTAAAAAAGTTTTTCTCTTTAATAACAATGTACCAATAATACCTTGTTACATTTTACTTAATGTTTAAAGTCAATCACCTAAAAAATATTGCATGTTAAACCAAGAATTAGAAGAATTATAAGAAGAAAAATGAGACTAAATAATTAAGTCATGTTTTCACGCCACATAAAGTAAAATATAAAAAAATGTAAATTACAAAAACTTAGTTACATAAAGTATTTTATCAATCCGTATTAATTTTTCTTTCCAGATTTACACTACACGTTGCTTAAACACGTTAAACACGTTAAACGGTTGGCATATTCAGAAGCAAGGCAATTTGTTCTCCACTTTCTACCTTAACCTTAACACGAAAGAAGTTGTCTCCCTCGAGATGTGAAATAGAAATAATTCATCCTTTACATTCATCATTATCCCACAAGCATCACTTTACCAAGTTCATACATTCATATATAGCTTTACATATTATCAACACAACCAAGTGCTACGATCCCGACATATCTTTTTCATTTCATCGGCTATCATTAACTTCTTCATACATGCCGTCTGTCCTCATACGTACTGCGAGACCTTCCTTCCTGTAGCTCTCTTAGGTACACCGAAGTCTCTCGCTAACTTTCTTACTAAGTGACTCTATTTATTAAATCTCTAAATATCCCCTATTTTGTCGACGTAGCTTTTGTCTCACCCAAATAATAATAAATTATCCTAAAGTAAAATCTTTATATTTGATTTACACAACACGATATGCAATTTTTGATCAATTATGCTTTAACCATATTATCGTGAATCAAATCCACAGCTTATATATTATCATATACAGAAACTGCGCTACAATTACAAGTTCATATTAAATAATTTCATTTAACAATCAAACTTTGGCTTCAAGTGAGATAACCCTATCACCACTTTAACTTGATTGACGTAGCACCGAGTTGAAATTCGTTGCCCCAATTGAATTTCGTCGAGGATGGCTTTCGGGTCAGAATCATTCATTACCCTTCAGACCTTATAAATCTCCACGTCTTAGGATATTCTAATGCGTAGAATTTTCGCAACGTTAAATCTAAACGGCTTTTAGGGAAACTAAGGTCAAAAACCTTTGTGTTTTGTAAGGATCCTTATTATTCTTTATAATTTTAAATAATTTAAATAAGAAAATAATATTAAATAATTTTACATGGGTATTTCTATATAACTAAGTAATATAAAGTTACATTTATTTTTAATAATTATTCGTTTAAAAGAATTCCATAAAAATATATGACGTACCATCAACGTCGTCTTTTTTTAAAATTAGTTGATAAATATAAAAACAGATTAATAATGATATTCTGAAGTGAAATTTGTAACTTGTGGAAATTTAATTGTGTTTGTACTATTTTTAATATGTTTTATATTTGAATTGTTTACTATACCGTTTGTTTTCCATAAAAAAACTTTCCCTCAGTCCCCATTTATGTCTTTCCCTTAACATCCCCTCCTAAATCTACTAAACTATAGTGAATCTAAATAATAGAATTGATTAGGCTTATCATACCTCTATACCATTTGGTGGAGGGCGTATTAACCAGGATTGCAGTCCGGGGAAACGTTGACAGTGTGCACAGACCTTTTGATGAAAATATTTCGCTCGATTTTCATTTATCAATCGCACTAACCTGTTTATAAATGACACAAAATTAAAATAAATGTATTCTACGTACACATACGTAAACATTCTATACAATAGAATCTTCTGTTATTTAAAAGTGGCCATTTTTATAACATTAAGCATATTTTGATTTTACAAAGGAGTCCTTGTTTTACAGAAGAAAATTCTATTGATAGAGTTAGAAATGAACAGTGTTTTTATCTTCAAACTTTCATCTTGTAAGACAATTTTTGCCGTCGGAAGGTAAAATAATCTAAACATCGCAAATCAGACTGTCGGTAAAATTGGGGACTGCCGCATCCGGATGGCAATAAAAGAGAGTAACGATAAGTCCGGAAGACTATAATCGCGACCCAAGAAGAAAAAATATCAGTATCAAAGCTATTTTAGCTACCAGAGATCAAAACATGGTCAGTAAATATATAAATATGAATCTATAAAAAAAATTAAAATCTTATTTTATTTAAATATTTTATACTATTCTATTTTTACTTGTAATCCTATAAAAGAAATATTCGCATCAAAATTGAAAATCATTTTCCCGTTTCGATACTAAGAAATAAGATAAATATTTTTCCACTTTCGGAAAAGAATAACATATAACAAAGGGAAACAATTTCCTTATCACCACACCAACAGTTTCATTGTTCCATTGTTGAGTACAAAGACTATGTATAGATGTTTAATATCAGAATTTTGCTAGAACATTAACTGATTTCATAATACATTTGCATATTATTTGTACAAAATAAAATATGTTTAATATAAGGTGTTATTATTGAAAATATATAAATATAATTTGAAAAAAACTAAAAAACATGTTTTTGTTAATACGCATTTATTAGTTTCACTTGTAACTGAGTAACACTCCTTGCACTGAGAAACCGTGGCTTATATAAGTTGTCAGTATATATTACTAGCGTATGAGTCTCGTTAGTCGAGTGGTCTGAGGTGCGAAATTGCAGTGATTTTTTGCAGTGACTTTAGATGCTGTGGTCGTGGGTTCGAATTCCGTCTGTACCAGTGAACACAAAATATTGTTTTCAGTCTATTTTTATTTGATTTTTATTTTATTGTTATTTATTTTTTTATTTATTTTATAATATATTATTTTTATTTAATTCACCAGTAAAAGAAGTCAAAAATTCAATTAAATAAAATAATAATAATGTACCACATTGAACTAAAAAATAAAAAATAAACATAATTCAAAAAAAACTAAATAATGATCAATTTTCGGCTTTTTTCATGAATATCATCGAAACTATTTATTTTAAAAAATTTAAAAAAATATATTCGAGATCCTGATAACAAGCCTTTTCATTTGATATTATGACTCAGTAAGGTTCGCAATTTTTTTTTAATTACCTAATTTATCCCCCGAAAATTAACCTTATTTCAAAAAAATATTTTTTACGTTACACATCTGTGTTCAGGTCAGGGCATTACACCATCCTGCCAAATTTCACCTGATTCGGTCTAGTAGATTCAAAGAAAATTGATTGTGACAGACGAACGGACAGGAACACGAGTGATTCTATAAGGGTACCTTTTTTATTTTTGTACGGAACCCTAAAAAGCGTGTTTTTTAGTTTTTTTAAACTATGTTTATTAACCATATCAAACTAAAAGGTAAACAATAATTCTTAAAACAAGTTAAAAACAGTAATGATCGAAAAATATTAATATTATTGTAAAAAGGATGGGGCAGTGTATGTCATATTTTTAATATATTAAGTAACTGAAACTATATTGTGCATATTTATAAAGATTGAGTATCTTCATACTCAATCTCTATAAATATGCAAGGTAAGGAAAAAAGGAATAACCAACTCAATAGAAAAATATGACACAAAGCAAAGCAATTATTATTATTTCATTTCTTTCATTTAATAAAATTTTTGATTTTTCCTTGTTACTAGTAAAAGTCAAAAATTTTATTAAAAATATAATATGTTTTATATAAACACAAAATAAAAATCAAATAAAATCAAATAAAAACAACATTTTAAGGACGGATGGGATTCGAACCCACGACCACAGCATTTAAAGTCACTGCAAAATAGTCGATGCAAACCCGCACCTCAGACCATTCGGCTAGCCAGACACATACGGTCGTAGAATATACTGAGAACTTATAAAAGCCACGGTCTCTCAGTCCTAGGAGAGTTACTCAGATACAAGTGAAACTGATAAAAACGTATTAAATAAATTAAATTTATAGTTTTATATACTTACGTGTTTTTATCTCTTGGCAGCTCTACTCCCTTCTCCACCTCAAATAATGGCACTACAAAGACTGTTTTTGAAAAGATAATGCCTGCGTCTCGTTTCTTGTTGCCCATCAACTTTCTCATCATTGCTAAAAATTTCGTCGCTAAGCCTTCGCTTGGAACTAGTTCTATATCTGATACAATAAAATAATTGGTTCTTGAAGCATTCCTCGCTACATTTCTGCCAACATTTATTGGATATATCATGTTGTTCTCTAGCCTGTAAGTTGGAAATTCAAAAACTTCCAAACCAGAGCAATCGGGAAATATTAGGCTTGGTGCTGTAGTTTCAATCTTCGGCAATTTAGCCATCATTTTCTCAATTTTTCGTTTTCTTACCCAATGTACATACTGCGCTCGTGTTTCATTTGTTAAATTTTTATACCTTTCTATTTTTTGTTTTAAAAGCTCTTTGATTGATATGTTCATTGTAGTAGTAGGTAAATCAGTAGTGATTACATATGAATTTGGATCTCTTATTTTAGGTTGATGACGTTTTGGGTAAAACAGATGTAGAGAAACCTTCGACATGTCGGAATAACATTGACATAACTGATTCATTATTTGCATAGTTGTATCGAGATCGTAACCTGGCACAAAAACAGCCAAGCTTATCGGTCCATCCCAATATCTTGCAATTTCAACAATATGATAAATGAATTCAGGTGTGGCTTGAGTGGCATACGTCACTGCATTAAACTTTGAATAATTAGCATAGGTACCTTGAACGGCGTCATAGATTACCCTATAACCACTTTGATTACCTACTTCTGGGGAAGAAAGGACTTGTACTTCTTTCCATTTTAATACATTCGGCAACCCATAGTTGAACTGACAGTAGCTTACATTAGCATTGGGTTGTTGACCCCTTAGAAATGACCCTGGTTTATATTCAAAATCACCGACTCTTGACGCGAAATGTGGAATGTCTTGATGTTTGTAGGCATATAATTGAAGTATTACTGTCAATGTCAGTATAAAAGAGGTAATCAATAGTATTGTTGAATGTCTTCGTGTTAAGCGATATGTATATGCCCCACATATACGGAGGCATCTCGACATTTTTACTGTACATCGTCTCAAATTTTACCAGGTCAAATTTGCATATTAATATGGCTATTGACAAAATATAAAAATCTTATATCCATACAAGCTTAAATGATACAGGCAATCTGGACTTCTGGGTAACAAATTAATTATCAATTCCTTATTTTATTCTCTTAATGATATAAATAAACATAACAATTCACTTTTCGAGACCAAAACATGTCAAAATTATAACCACAAAGCACAGTAACCTACATTTCATATGTCGAAACACTTGTTACATAAACTCATATGATATAAATATTCCAAAACGATAAATAATATTGAAATTTTTATTTTGAAAACACTTTAATATATTTAACTTAAGGTTTAAGTAACATTGACACTAACATTTATTTTCCTAAAATATAAATTTGACAAATGCGCGCGCAGCGACGCGAATTGTATGCGCGTAGCGCAATATGTAGGTAATCAATATTTTCAACTATAGGTGCATGAAACTATATATTTAGATTACATTAACTCGAAACGCCATAAATAAAGAGAAGAAGAAGAAGTACATTACATTAATGTATGTTTAATTTTAAAAGTAATATTTCTATAAATTTTATATTATATTGAAAATGTTTATGTATGTTTAAGTATTTATTACAACGTCAAGTCCGTCCTAGTGCACCTAAAGTGTACCGATAATTTAGTAATAGTGACAACTTGTAAAATTGATGAATTAAACTTAAATGTACAATTGACCGCACTTATATGAAATGAACTGCAAATATAAATTTAACGTGTTTTTTTATGCGATACACTTAAAAAATACCGTTAATCGGTTGTTTTATACAATAAATTCTAACTTCTTGCCCAGATTTATAACTCTGGGCGGCAGAAACTACTCTATGCATAGATTTTAATTATGCAGCGATTTGCTATTATTTCGTATTAGATCAAGTTTAATTGTATCTCGCTTTATTGAAAGCTTACTAGCAAGGAACTTTCGAATTTTAATTAGTATAAATCGGTATTCACAGTCGGTACGATTTGTTAACTCCGCCGAGTATCTTTAAATAGCATTTAGCTCTGGCGGAAAATTGTAATTGAGGAAAGCCGACTCTGAGTGACAGACCACACGAACTCAATTTAAAGTTTTTTCTTTCATGTGTCGGTCGAGGTTGTATTAGTAGATGTGTCGGTTTATGTTATATTAGTTTGTTTGACTGAAATATCAAATTATTGACCATCTTTCACTGATATATGTAATTGTATATAATTATATACGATCAAAAATATATATCATAATAAGAATGATATAAAAATTGAGCTTAGCTTACTAAGTTTCTTATCAAATATTTTATGGTTTCTTCTAGATGAAATAAATTAAAATTACGATTATTATGAAAATCACGTTATATGGACTCTTAACAACTGATATTTACACTTATATACTAACATTATTATACTAATCTCAAAATTATTAAGAACAGAATATTCTAGTACTAATTAATCTCTACCTGCACTGTTATATGTATATTTATTATAACATCAAGAACCAAATAAGATCTCAGAAAATAATAGCAACGACATGTCTAAATTTTTTTCTTCTTCTAAGAAAAAAATCTAATCTTTGGTAGACCAAAGGTTTTAAATATATAATCGTATGATAAAGATGATGATTTATGATTCCGTGTAATAGAATACTTCAATGACAAATAAAATTAAAATGAATGTTTCTAATATTTTTATCAGAGATAAAGTTTTCACAGTAATATATTTTTACTATATACGTATTTATGTATATTTCTTACGTATTTTGAAGTTACATCTTGTATAATTTAATTTTAGCTTCAATTTATTAACTTCAGACCAAGGTCTATGTTTAAAATTAAGATCTACGTTCTAACTTTGCTTGAATAATATTAAATACGTATATAGAAAAAACGAATAGATGTTTATCCTAGTGGAGCTACAACTTCGTGTATACTGTTTAAGACCAATGTATGCGTGTATTATTTAAAATTATACAGATTTAGTAATCAGAATCTTGTTATTCTATGTTCACAATATTATGTAATATTAAATTATTAAAAAATACTTTTTGAAGTAAAATTGATATGAAAAGAAAATTGGAAATTTAATATCACAAAGTGAAAACGCAGACATTTGCAGGTGTTCTTTCTCACAAATGTCTTAATACAATTGCTATACTGTAATAGCAACTAGAAACTTTCTACGTAGTTCATAATAGAATGCCGCGGAAATTCTATATTATTATTTTGATTAATGACCACCTATGAGATAAATTACTATCAAAAATGAAAAATTATTTTATTAATATATTTTTAATTTTAAATGAATAAAAATTTTTGCTTTATTCCTTAAAACTTTCCACCAAAATTACTAGAACTCAAAAATCTCTATTTCTACCAAGGCAAAAGCTGAAAAATTTTCCCTCGACACCACAATTGCCTTTAAAACATAACTAAAAACAAAAACCTCAGAAAATAAGAGTGGCACTTGCAATATTTATTCTTTGTATTAAAGCACAACAAATTTTAAAAGCACTTTTTAAAATTGGCAAGACTTCAAAGACTTTTCAGACTATAGCTTTTGCAATTCTTGGTACTCCTAACACCATTTCCCTAAAGTTCGGCCGGTTTGATGTTCCGCATCCGGTACACTCGACTCTACCCGGAAGTCGATAGTTTTAAGTTTTCAACACGCTATTACCAAGCAAGCTTTAAAGAACAGTTACTTTTAGATTTTCAAGCAAAAACGTATTATTATGGAGACAAGGAATAAATTTAAAAGAAACTTTACGTTTGTGGAACCGTTATACAAAAAATCTAAAACAAGAGATCGAAGTGATAGTGAAAAAAAGATTCCACGTTTTGATAGGACAATAAAACTATATGGCGATGATTTTAATGTCAAAACTGTTGTTTCCCATAGCGGTGTTAATGTGACAAATCTTAAACGTAAAATAAGTAACGAATATAAAGTTATATTACCAGGTGCTTGTGAAAAAAGTAATTTAGTGAAAGATGCGGAACGTTTCAAGGAAAATGATTTAAATCCAAACCAAAAGAAAACAAGTAAACAAGGCTGGATTTATATTAATTCAGAATTAGTTAACAACAAAATGTTAGAGAATAGTAACAATTCAAACGAAATAAATAATATAGGTACAAATAAAGTTACGGATATTAGTAAAAATGAAAACATTATCGTCCACCAGGTACTTTTTTATAGAATAAAAAAAATAAGATTGTCATTTCTAAGCCAATTTAATAATAAATAGAATATTCTTTTAGATCCCTGACACATGGTTGAGAGTATATCCAGCTCCAAAGTTATCTGAAGAGACTGTATATTCTGTATTAGTAAGATGTTTCTTATGTCAATTGGGACTTGCAACGTTTTTGGTTATTTGGACAACTATTGCAGTTTTCACTGTGCAATCGTTTGAAGGTAATCTTATATTAATTATACGGATATCTGTTTTAATGATAAATACTTTTGATTTATGCCACTGTATTATTTTTCATAGGACCCCAAGAAACTAAAGTTTCAGTGGAATTTGAAAAAGAACAGAACCAATTAGTGATAGACCTCGCCACAGAACTTAGACAGGTATTTAAACTCTATATTGTTAGTTAAAGCATTATATGAAACAAGACCAAAATAAATGTCACATTTATAAAGCGTTCTGGCAATAAAGCTAGGTGCGGCGTTGCATTTGATGACATCATGACACCATCTTGCACCTATGTACACTATTGTAGGTTGTACATTTTAACATATACTTTAATTAAGATTTATATACGGATTCCAATTTTAATTATGGTTGATGATGACTACCTTCATGAATCTCTTATATTGTACTCTGTAACAAATAAAATTATTAAGCTTAGTTTCTTACCTATTCATAGAAAAAATCAAAGTGTTAATGTAGAAAATTTGTATGTGGAATATTTTTTTAAAAAAGTAAAAGCGCTATATAAGGATATTTTTTATGTCTTCACGCTTTATCCCATGGCAGGTTAGGCAGAGAGAACTGATCTCTTTGGTAAAAGCAATCTCTGTCAAACAACCTTTGACGACTCGAATTTAATCTTATGATATACGGGTTAGTGTACATTACGAGCGAATAAAATATAGTAAAATAAATTAATTAACTAACTAACTAATTACATATAAATTTAGCAACCCAAAATATTAAAAAAATATCTAATTGATATCCCCAAATAAATACAGCATATAATTGTTAAAAACAACTTAAACTAAAAATATACACAAAGTGAGACGTTGGGATGTAAGCAGTAGTATAAACATATTTTTAACTGTGACAGTAAGTTCTTATCTCTATATCCCAGAAATATTTCATGTTTTCGGAAATTGTTTTCCCATTCCTGCCAAATTTCGGGACCTAAGACAGATTTGTCCCACCGGCAGGGATAAATGAAGGTATACATTTCTTTGAGTAGAAATTAAACCACCAATTTTCATATCGACTGTGCGTGTGTGTGTACCACGAAGTTTTTATCGCCGCCATCAGAAACCTAATGAGATGCACACACTTATTAATACGATCCATAAATTAAAGCCTATCATAATCTGTTCTTTGTGAACATAAATTTTAAATCTGGATTAGCAAGTTATGAATATAGAATGATAATGTCAGTATTTTGTGACTGAATTTATGAATATTATACAAATTAATGTGAAAGATAAGAATAAATTTGCGCTATCATCTTCAGTCGTAATCGTTAGCTTTCGGGTAATATTTATTAAAAGCCACATAAATTTATAAATTTTTCATCGTAGAATATTTTAATAGTATAGTCGAAGTTTATTGATGTTAAGTAAAATAAAAAAAGTTTGCAATCTAAGAAAGCAATTTGCCTAAAATGTACCACCTAAAAATGACAGATATGACATAAAAAATATATAGTATATCGAATTGTATTTCTAAACAAAATATGATAGATAGATAGACAGATAAAACCTTTATTGCACACAAAGATACAAAATAAACAAAGAAAAATAAAAAAAAAGGAACATACAGAGCGTGCAAAGGCGGTCTTATTGCTTATAGCAATCTCTAACAGACAATCATTGACGAAAGGAATCTATAATGAAATATGATTTATCTAAGACGATTTTTGTATATATTTATAATAAACAATATTTGTATTACTTACAAATACCTAATTTCGTATATATCAAGTAAAAAGAAATTAAAACACAATATGTAACCTGTTTTATTCCAATATTCCAATGCTAAATGCACTTAAATTGTGTTTATTTTCATCTCTAAAGTGTACTTAGTAATTTCAAATTAAACTCAGTTTACAGTATTTTGTCGGCGAAAATCCGAGTATATTTTCGACGAGTGTTGTAGTCTTGCATGAATTGGCACGAGGGAACTTTTACTTTACTTGTATACCTGAATTTAATTGCCGTAATGGTTTGAACATAATGTTAAAAATATTTTTAACCTTAAATTATATATTACGATTTGCATACATTTTATGTAAAAAAATTTTAACGGATTATTCGCATTTATTATCATTTTTTGAAAATTTGACATTTCGAACACTTTACAGTAATAGTCTATCTGTGACCCGTTTATTTAAAATTATATTAAATTCTATTCCTTTTTTTATATTTAATAAAATAATATAAATTAAAATATCTCTTACTTTCTCTGAGTATACATTTTTCAGTCAAGCAAAACTTGTTGGTTGTAGATTTGCTACTGTTACTAGATAGTGTGTTTTATTTTAGATAATTCCATAGGGAGAGGTAGATCTGATTGTTATTATTATACTTGTGGGTCCCATCCTCAAGAGAGAAAATAACAAGTTTCTTAATTAGATACGTCACTCCATACAGGTTGTCTTGAATTCGAAAGAAAACTGCAACTCTACTATAAATCTCTTTGCCTACTAAACTAAGATACATAAAAGCAGTATCAAAGTGAGCTTAAGTTAAACATCAAAACCTTCCATAAATTTAAATGCTCTGAACGAAGTTAACTCAGAATTTACATCAAGAATATTTTTCATTATTGTAGTATATTGTAACACTATATACGCTAAGTCTGCGCCCTTTTTAAATTGTTAATATTTTGTTTCCTTAATATTGTATATAAGAAATCATCTGTTATTAAATAGTTACTTACTCTTCACTTACTTAATTATTGCTATATAAAAGATATATATGCTAAGATTTATCTTGAATTAAAATAAAATTAAGAAGAAACAATATTTATAAACTCATATTTTTCTATTAAGCTACAAGAAAGTATAAAGGGAAGGGAAGTGTTTTCACATAAGATTTTTTATAACTGTGTGATGAATTCTGAAGCGGTATTTCAAAAATGAAGACGACATAGAGTTCACAATACTTATGTATTTTTGTAAATGGCCATGCAACGTTTATTTCAGACATAAGTGTTCATAATGAAATATTATTTTAACCTCTCATTTATTTAATTGCCAGAAGAAATTGTTATATAAAAGCATCTAAGTTTATTTAGTTATACATTATAAATATCTTCATTGTACAAAATGCATATGTCTAACCAAAAGCATTATTTACTTTTTTTAATAAATGATACTTAGCCGCTTTCGTGTGAATGATATATAATAAAAAAAATGAATTCTTTTAATATATAATACCCAATGCGACATTCAGTCTAATGAAACGGAATTAGCACGGCGTTAAGTTTCGCAAGTCAATAATCAATGTCTTAAATTTGCGCCATGAGTGAAGACAGAGTTTTAAAACTACTACTATATGCAAGATAGTGTGACATAATGTACTAAACCGCATTTTCACAGAGAATCTGAAGCGTCTACTGTCTTTGTGACATCTGGGCTATTTCCTACCAATTATTTATAAGCCAGCCTACGGATGATGAGAAATTACGGATTTGCTATTCCATATCCTTGTCTATCTCCTTGAGTTAAAATTCAAATTTCCTTGCACATAACTAGGAAGGTTCGAATTGCTTTAATTGCTGCGGTTCAATATCTGAGCTTGTCTTGTTGGGGCATGTTTCAATCTTACCTTCGAGTTATCTTAAGAATTTCGAAACTAATTTGCAACAATCTGTAGATGTTTTGTAAAATTTACTTTACGTATTGCGAAAAATTATTTAAAAAAAGAAAAAAAAATGTACTGTTCTATATTTTAGTTCAACTATATCGAAATGTAATTTTTTTAGCATTCCGAGTCAATATTAAATCAATTCGACCTTATATTTATTTCTGAATTTAATGAATATTTTTTATAAAATACCTAAAGTAGATTTGATAAAACATTAAAGGAAATTCAAAACGTTATTGGGAAATTTAAGCAAGAGACACTTTGGAGAGCGCTCGAAGGCTTTGTTCAAACTGATTGAGCCATTTCAATTCTATTATCGGACTACTAGGCGCAGGCAAAAGTCGTGGCATCCATACGTGGTTGACAAACCACGTATGGATGAAACTGAATTCTTTTTAAGTACCTGGAACCATTTGGGTTTGTCTACCCAAATGTCGAACTAAACGTTTTAGCAGTTTATTTTTTAATAAGAGTTGCCAAGATTTGGAATGATCTATCTGGGTCTATTTGTCAAGTATAAATACTCTCATAGTTCTCTCATACAAACAAGTATAATAAATAAAGTCTTATACATTAGATAATAAAACAAAAACAAAAATAACTTTCATTTACAAGGCAAATTTTAACTATAAAGAACAAAATGTTGTACCATTAATCATAATTCCACCGTAATCTAAGCAACTTCTCCCGCATATATTAAACACGACGAATACAAGGCACGTGTATAACAAGTTCGTCTTACGAAGATAATATAAAATGAAAGTTAAAAGTTAAAGTAAGCATTGCTCATTATTGATCAAAATACGTTATTAAATTTGAGGGCTGCTGTGGCGTAGTGACACAGTATCTGTCTGTAATCGTTGTGAGGGTTCGATTCTTCCTCGAGGAGGGTGATTTATTTCTTATATATACTTTTAATGAATTTTCTTGTGACGTTATTTAACGAAAACTATTCTAGGTATACTAAAGCTGTATTAAAATACACTTAGAGCCATTCTAGGTACATCAAAAGATTTAGGAAGACGTTCATTGGCCTTTTAACTTAAATAATCCTTATAACTGCTAAAAAACAGCTGCAGTCGTAATTATAAATGAATATCCCATAAAGATATTTATATAATAGTTTATTGATCTCTCTCTCTCTCTAGCCGTAGATCTTGGAACTACTGGCAGTATTTGGCGGAACTAGCCAGACAGTAAAATCATTGCTCCTCCATAACATCTCGAGTGATTGCGTAAATCTTTCAATATTCGGTTAAGTGCTTCTAATGCACGTTTACGCGACATTGTGCATTCGTCCTAGATGATGATTTTCGATACCGCCAAAATTTTGGCGGTATCGATGACGTTCGTTAATGCGAATATACGTCAAATCGCTTCATTACAGTTCACATAACGACCAACTTGATAGCGTGAAATTTCATCGTTGGTATTCAGGGATTACACTGCCGTCGTGCCGGCATATCGTTTAGAGCACTTTCCATCGACCTTGCAAGGTGATTGGGGATTGATGGCACCACACGGTCCATGAATCATATTAGTAGTAACAACATCATGTAGGTCTGGATCGACTTCATAATCAGGAATCTCGGCACATACGATATCATCTATGTGGTCAGGCTGAATTCTTTCCACTAACCAAATAAGAATATGTGCGTGCGGCAGGCCTCGCTTTTGCCATTCGGTTGAATACATCCAGCATCGAATAAAGTTCATCAGAGATCGAATTTTTTGCCTCATTGTACATACTGTGATGTCGTGTCTATCACTTGATGTTTGTCTGGGAAGCAGCAATTGAGTAATTTCTATCCATTTAGATTACAGTTAAAAGTAATAAAGAGATCTGGCCGACCGTAATAACGAACATATGTCATTGCATCTTGTGCATTTTCATGCATATGACGTGTACTACTAATGTACGTCGCCGGCAGAATAGTTAATCGACCAATATTAGCTGCATTTACTTCAGAACTAACTGCATCACGTAAATGGATGTACTCCTCAGAACGTAGTTAGGCTTAGTTCAACCTAATGAATGTTAAACGTTCCGTTTCTATTTTTACATACATGTCAACGCAATACTGCTGAAACAATCGACGAAACCGTAGCAAATACTTGTAAGCATTTTGACGAATCATCGAACGATACGCATAATAATTCATTGAGCTTACTTTCTTTGTAGTTTCTTCACTTGAAATTAAGAATTTGATAATTAACCATTTCAAAGGCAAATTTTAATTTTTAAGTACAGACATTGACCATTTTTTTTAATAAGCATTATTTTAAATCAGTGTCTTTCACAAATAAATGAAATAAATTATGATACTGAAACTCACCATTCAATGAATTTTTCATCCATCTTCTCCTTGCCAAAACATCTGCGGGTATTGCAATGCGTCATATGATCGATGAGTTTCAGATATCTTGTTCTGCGTCGCAAATTATCTATTTATTGACCTCTGTTGTTCGACGATTCTGCATTGCCAACCGAGCTGTTTCACAGGCTGCTTCACTTTGCTCTCGTGATTGAGAAGCACGAAGTTGAGCCATGCTACCGCGGCGCTGTTCACGTGCAATTTCTTGTTCTTCTTCAGTCCTTTCATTTGCAATATTTCGTATTCTTCTTGCATCACGGCTTTGTCGAGAAGATTCAATCGTCTTGGTCGCGGCATTATTATTTAAATTTCACTTCAATTCACCTAAGAAATTATTTCAAAACTCAAATTTTGTTCACTGTTTATATGAATGGGCAATGGCGCTATCATTACATTATAATTGTTAATTATTTATTTAATATAAATAATTTTAATATTATTTTTTTACAAATAAATATCAAATTGTCATCCGTACGTATACGTCAGCTATGTAATATAGCTGTCATTATACGTCAATTTTTCAACGACATACTAGACTCTGAAGAAACACCAACACAATGGACAAAATCAACGATTATCTTACTCCACAAGAAGGGCGATACGTGCGACATAAACAACTACAGACCAATTAGCCTTATGTCCAACATATATAAAGTTTCGTATGACCGTCGTGGCGCAGAGGCGCAACGTGTGTTGTGTAACGCGACGGTTACTGGGTTCGATCCCCAGTCGCAGAAGATGGATTTTTCTATTTCCATTTTCTTTGCTCTGGCATCTAAGGCAAAGCGCGGCGTTGAGTTCCGCCACTCAACACGCAATGCCTCGAAAACGGCGGAAAGTGGGGACGGAGTAAGCAGGGACTAAGTAACGGAGTGTCTTAACACTAGGTTCTTATGGTTCCTGCAGTTCCCTCTGCCTACCCTGCTATGTGCGGGATAAAGCGTGAAGCTAAAAAAAAAAAAAAAAAAGAAAAGTTATATTAAGACGAATAACTAGAACTGTGGACGAAAACCAACCAAGAGAACAAGCAGGCTTCAGAGCAGGCTACTCAACTCTAGACCATGTATTAACTGTAAGACAAATCTTAGAAAAACACAAAGAATTTAATGTACCATTCTACTGCTGCTTCATCGACTACAATAAGGCGTTCGATTCGATAGAGCAAGAGTACATCTGGAAGTGTCTAAAGAATCAAGGAGTCGAACACAAATACATAAGAATTCTAAAAGCTATATATACAAGAAGCACAGCCACAATCAAACTAGAGAAAGTGGGGAAAGAAATCGACATAAATAGAGGAGTGCGACAAGGTAACCCGCTATCGCCTAAATTGTTCACAGCAGTATTAGAAGGAATCTTTCGAGAACTGAACTGGGAACAGTATGGCATAAACATTAACGGAGAACAACTAACACATCTAAGATTCGCCGACGATATTATATTATTTGCCACTTCGGTTGATGATCTCCAAAATATGATAGCAGACCTGGAAATAGAAAGTCGTAGAATTGGTCTAACTATGAACCTCTCTAAAACTAAAGCGATGACAAACGCATCGGAAGACACAATCGCTATAAACGGCAAGACAATAGAGTTTGTGAAAGAGTATACATACTTGGGTCAGCAAATATCAACGACAGACATAATGTCAAAAGAAATCGACACAAGAATAGGTTAAGCATGGAAATGTTACTGGGGGCTCAAGGAAATAATGAAGAACACAGAAACTAAGACGAGCGTCAAAATGAGGTTATACAACACATGTATACTTCCTATGGCTGCCAAACTTGGGCGCTAACTAAGGCACAAATCAATAAGCTTAAAACCTGCCAGACAGCAATGGATCGTTCCATTTTAAGTAATGCAGCATGTTAAGTATAAAGAAGTCTGACAGAATAAGAAACGAAACCATAAGAAGAAGGACGAAGATTGAAGACGTTACAACAAGAATAAGAAAACTTAAGTGGAAATGTACGGGCCATATAATTAGAGGTCCCGAAAAATGGAACAAAAGCATTCTGTATTGGTACCCAAGAAATAGGAAAAGAAAAAGAGGTAGACAGTTTCGAAGGTGGGCAGACGAAATTAAACTTGTAGCAGGGAAAACATGGACAAGAGTAGCGCAAAACAGAAGGGAATGGAAAGTAATGGAGGAGGCCTTTGCCAAACTTAGGCACACAGACCAGGTTGTTGGTGTCACAGACTTCACATAGTCTTTAGATTAATTTTTATTTGTATACTCACTGTGTCTGAATAAAGGCTTATATTATTATTATTATTATACGTCAATTACATAGCTGTCTTTTGAGTTTTGTTATTCCAAGTCTAATTCTTTTTTGTTATACACGTTTCATGTCAAGTCACACAGGAACGCTGTTGAATGGGATGAAAATGGTATCTTATGTCCGTCTTCTGGCTCTAAGCTACCTCCGTACCAAATTACGTTTCAGCCAAATCAGTTGAGTTATTAGTTAAAAGATACTCGTGTTATTTACACCACGATCTTTTATATATATATATATATATATATATATATATATATATATATATATATATATATATATATATATATATATATATATATATATATATATATATATATATATATATATATATATATATATATATATATATATATATATATATATATATATATATATATATATATAATATATATATATATATAAAGACTAAGTATGTATTTTTTTTTCTTTTTTTTTTTAGCTTCACGCTTTATCTCGCACATGGCTGGGTAGGCAGAGGGAACTGCAGGGACCGTGGGAACCTAGTGTTAAGATACTCCGTTGCTTAGTTCCTGCTTTTTCCGTCCCCGCTTTCCGCCGTTTTCGAGGCATTGCGTGTTGAGTGGCGGAACTTAACGCCACGCTTTGCCTAGTTTCCAGAGCGAAGAAAATGGAATGGAATGGAACCCACAAACCGTCGCATTTACAGACAGACGCTACGAATCTGCGCCACGACGGTCCTCTTTTTTTATATGTATGTCAATCATCATTATCACTGTATGTTATTTGTGAAAGCGTTTTAATTGCGGACATTCAGAGAGACGAGTATTTAGTATTTAGAATTTTATTTTCGGTACCGTCTTTAAGATCTCGTAAAGGCGGATGCGTGAAAGTTGTGTAGCCGATACTTAAATTTCAATACTTTGATTGACAATTAATTAAACAAATTCTACATGTTAGTCAATTAGTTTTTAATTAAAAATATATATTCACGCTTTTATCAGTCTCTAAAATTCTGTCTTTTAATAAAAAAAGATTTCCAACTTTCCAACTTTACCATAAATGTGTTAAGAGAATAAAATGAAGCGCACGTGCGCTCGAGTAACCCATTACTTAATCATTATTAAAATAATATATCGTTAAGAAGTGTTTCTTTTTTGATTTCAGTCATAGCTCTATAGTCAGCTCCTTTTAAGGCCAATGTGTAAGACGTGACTAGGATTGAAAAAGATAGGCTACGTTTTATGATCTTAAATGAAAAACTACTGAACTGCTTTGTATTTTCTGTATCTTTAACGTAAAAGAATATAAAAAGAAATTTATAGAAAATCACAAAAAATATAAATGAAGAAGTATTGTAAAAAAATATTTTCTAATCTTTAATATTAATCATACAAGTATTATTATTTATACTAAAAGTGTTAATATTCATCGTGGCTACAAATCTTGATAATGTAATACTCACAGACAAAGAACAAGGATCTCTCAGTATACTTCAGTCAAATTAATGTGGTCGTTTCTACCACGACTCACAGATTCAAAACAAATACTATATTAACACAAAATAGTTATGTTAAACAATTTCGTGTTCATTTCGGTACATAAATAACAATAAACTAGGAGTAAAAAGAATAAAATTTTATCCCACGTAAAGTTATTCAAATCAAAAATAACCTGACATTTAAACATAGCCTGAATTTACGTACATTTATTTTGATCTCGATAAATCTATGCTTACGCATGGACTCCCATAGTTTTGTCGAACGATATTCTGCTAGGCGTGCACACGAGCGTGACTGTACCGATATTTGACAAATATTTTGTTGGTTAATATATATATATATATATATATATATATATATATATATATATATATATATATATATATATATATATATATATATATATATATATATATATATATATATATATATATATATATATATATATATATATATATATATATATATATATATATATATATATATATATATATATATATATATATATATATATATATATATATATATATATATATATATATATATATATATATATATATATATATATATATATATATATATATATATATATATATATATATATATATATATATCATCATCATCATCAATCATCAAAATATTTGTCAAATATCGGTACAGTCACGCTCGTGTGCACGCCTAGCAGAATATCGTTCGTCAAAACTATGGGAGTCCATGCGTAAGCATAGATTTATCGAGATCAAAATAAATGTACGTAAATTCAGGCTGTGCTTAAATGTCAGATTATTTTTGATTTGAATAACTTTACGTGGGATAAAATTTTATTCTTTTTACTCCTAGTTTATTGTTATTTATGTACCTATTTCGTGTTTAACATAACTATTTTGTGTTAATATAGTATTTGTTTTGAATCTGTGAGTCGTGGTAGAATCGACCTCATTAATTTGACTGAAGTATGCTGAGAGATCCTTGTTCTTTGTCTGTGAGTATTATGTTATCAAGATTTTTAGCCACGATAAATATTAACACTTTTAGTATAAATAATAATACTTGTATGATTAATATTAAAGATTAGAAAATATTTTTTACAATACTTCTTTATTTATATTTTTTGTGATTTTCTATAAATTTCTTTTTCATTCTTTTACGTTAAAGATACAGAAAATAAAAAGCAGTTCAGTAGTTTTTCATTTAAGATCATAAAACGTAGCCTATCTTTTTCAATCCTAGTCACGTCTTACACATTGGCCTTGAGAGGAGCTGACTATAGAGCTATGACTGAAATCAAAAAAGAAACACTTCTTAACGATATATTATTTTAATAATGATTAAGTAGTGGGTTACTCGAGCGCACGTGCGCTTCATTTTATTCTCTTAACACATTTATGGTAAAGTTGGAAAACTTTTTTTATTAAAAGATAGTATTTTAGAGACTAATAAAAGTGTGGATATATATTTTTAATTAAAACTAATTGACTAACATGTAGAATTTGTTTAATTAATTGTTAATCAAACTGTTGAAATTTGAGTATCGACTACACAACTTTCACGCATCCGCCTTTACGAGATCTTAAAGACGGTACCAAAAATAAAATTCTAAATACTAAATACTCGTCTCTCTGAATGTTCGCAATTAAAACGCTTTCACAAATAATATATAGTGATAATGATGATTGACATACATATAAAAAATACAGAGGACCGTTGTGGCGCAGAGGCGTAGCATCTGCCTGTAAACGTGACGGTTTGTGGGTTCGATTCCCACTCGAGGGGGATGGATTTTTTTATTTCCATTTTCTTCGCTCTGGAAACTAGGCAAAGCGCGACGTTGAGTTCCGCCGCTCAACACGCAATGCCTCGAAAACGGCGGAAAGCGGGGACGGAAAAAGCGGGAACTAAGCAACGGAGTATCTTAACACTAGGTTCGTATGGTTCCTGCAGTTCCCTCTGCCTACCCTGCCATGTGCGGGATAAAGCGTGAAGCTAAAAAAAAAAAGAAAAAAAAATACATACTTTGTCTTCACTTTGTCCATATGGATTTTTTAATTTTATTTTATCATATTTAATTTTTTTCACAATAAAAAAATACATTCTAACTATCATACAAAAAGTTAGAATTATTAAAAAACACACCCTTTCTGGTAATGTTTTACAATTGGGCTGAACCGAATAAAATATTTTTAAGACCTGACAGTAAATACTTTTACGTTCGCATACGTTCTACTTAACTGTGCTTAATATGAAAAATACATAAAAGGGTTTTGTAGATACCGTTTTATGTAGAATTACAGTCTTGACGTTTACAGCCAATAAATCCCATGAGAAATTGTTAGTCTTTACATGTTCAAGCACGCACGCTTTTTGCGGCTTAATATTATTTGTTTTTATTTATCTCTTTAAGCGATACTTTATATAATTAAATAAGCTTTTCTTATTTATTTTTAATTTATTTTTTTTTAACTTATCACATTCAAGAATATTATTATATTTTATATTAAAATCACTTAACAGATTTCCGTCTAAATACGAGTACATTTAATACATAATAATGTAGTAAAAGCGACTGAAATCAAAGCTGCGGTTTCACATTGGAGATCAAAATTTCCTAACAATAACTACAGTAGTTACTGTAGCCTTCAACGCTACGATGCCATTTTATCTTATAATTCGTGTTTAATTAAAAAATGGAATATATTGCCATTGCTTTCTCTACCTCAACAAAGACTTACACAGAAGTCTAATAAATATAAAGCAATTTGACATCAACGCTTAATCCAGGTCCAACTATAAGCGCACATCAAAGTTTTTAAAGAAGTACCTATATTTCAACAAGGGATTCTCTCTTGCGGAGCGGACTTGATTTACAGCATTAAAGTCTCGACCTGAGCGGATTTGTTTACTCAAAGATCTTAACAAGTAAAGACGTACCTACTCTGTTTAATTCATGTTATTGTTAGTGAAATTATCCTGTTGTTACGAACGAACATAAATACCGTCTGTTTTAAATAAATACCGTCACTCTTAAGTGACAAAATATTATAAAGATTAAGTTCTTAAATAGCTTATAAGACTATTAAGATTTATATTAAGCTTATTTTAAGCGAAGTAGCAATAGAATAACATTTTCGAAATCTAAGCCATAAATGACAACTTTAGTTTGATTTTATTCTATCAGCTTGGAATCTGAACAAAATTTTAAGTGCACGCTGTCAAAAATATTACATCATTATATTTATTGTAGAAATTACTTTAACTGAAATGTAAGTTTAGTGTCGCAATAAAGTAAAGTAGCATGAGATAACGCAAGGCGCTGGTTAGTACTAAAATAAGCTCATTTTCAGGAGGAACATTATTATATATATATATATATATATATATATATATATATATATATATATATATATATATATATATATATATATATATATATATATATATATATATATATATATATATATATATATATATATATATATATATATATATATATATATATATATATATATATATATATATATATATATATATATATATATATATATATATATATATATGTGGATAATGGTATATATTAATATATTTATTTGTATTTAGTGTGTAATATATCGTTAAGTCTACATGGATTTTATAATATAAAACTAATTAATATTGTACCTACACCTTAAATATGTATTACAAATAATCTCCACTAGATTCAGGGTTTCTGGAAAAGATCTCTTGTTAAAATTAACTTGTTGAGGACCGTCGTGGAGCAGAGGCGTATGTATCTGCCTGTAAACGCGACGGTTTGAGGGTTCGATTCCCACTTGGAGAAGATGGATTTTTATATTTCTATTTTCTTCGCTCTAGAAACTACGTAAAGCGCGGCGTTGAGTTCCAACACTCAACACGCAATGCCCCGAGTAAGGCGGAAAGCGGGGACATTTATATTTAATACAAATTGTTTAAATTATAGTAAAATTTTCATAAATTTAGAATAAAGCAAAATTTGAACCATGGGACAACCATAGATAATTAGTTTATAATTTTTAAGAAACAAGTTAATTTTAGTCTTCAAATCTAAATTAAATTCTCTTCTTGACTTTATTAGCTATAGTAAAAAATAGTAATTACGAGTAACAACGTTTTTAAAGATATTGGCTTGCATAATCGCAGCTTCCAAGGCATCCACCGCAATTAATCTGATTCACGTTTCTTAGTAACGGACACAGCGCGTCGTATTTCACAACTTTACACTGAAATTGTTATAGAAAATGTGTTATATAAACAATTTTGTTACATATTTAATTTAACTATAGGTTTGATAATGATTTTTATTATCTATATTATTTTTTATTTATTACTTTATTCCTAGAAATAGCCTTAAACTTACAGCGCCTATAACTAGATTGCAACGAGTCCGCAATTCTTTCATGAAGCAGTATGTACAGTCAGAATCAGCAACATCTTAAAAAGAGCTTCAATTAAAACTATTTTTAAGCCTAACAAAAAAGTGAGCCAATTTTTGAGACCAGTTAAATGTAATATTCCCTTGCAGTGTACAGGTGTATACAAGCTTGATTGTGACTGTGGCTTATCTTACATTGGTCAGACAAAGAGAAGCATCGGTGTTAGGGTGAAAGAGCACATCTCAGATGTCAAGAATGGGCGTGTATTAAAGTCAGCTGTGTGTGAGCACTCCTTGAACAAGCCTAACCATTACATCAGGTTTGATAAACCTCATATACTCGCTAGGGAAAATAAACATATTCCTAGAATGATCCGCGAAGCTATTGAAATACAAAAACATCCTAATTTCAATAGAGAAGACGGTTGGAACCTTTCTACCACTTGGGATCCAGTTATAAAAATTTTAAAATCCCAAACACACCACACTAGAGGGCAGGATACAGTCAGCTCATTCTGCAGGAATCCAAGGCAGTACGCGAGGCAACTCAGGAACTGTTGGCGGTGGTTTGATATAATAATTATATCAAATGACAGACGAATACCACCTCAGTCTACCCGTGACCACGGACTACTGCAAAGTGTCCGAAACGTCGGGTTTCATAAAAAATGTTGATATACGCAATAAATCCGTTCAAATTGTTTTATTTAAAATGTATAAAAATCGCGAAAATCAAAGAACTTATTATTAATTATTTTATTTATATCTATTTATAATTTCGTGATAAATATTATGTATATCATTAGAGCACTGGACGGTTCATTACGTATAGTATAATTCTGAGCCCCGTTTTTCAGTACACTTTTTACTCAAAAAAGCATTGGCTAATTTTGAAATTTACTTATAAAAATATTATATATTACTAAGCCTTTTTGAAGGAAATAAATTAATATAAAAGGAAAGCCAAAATCTATTATAAACTTTTTACTACCCTTCTACGAAGCTGAATGAATGAATTGCTAATAGTTTTTGAAATTCAACAACGTGTGCCTAATCCTGCTAGTATTATATGGGTTGTTTCCAAACAATAAAAGAACAATACATACTATATGTGAATAATGGTATTGAAAAAGCATACTATTAGAAGCTTATTGGAAATTTTAATAAACTGGATTGGCATTCATATAACAATTCTTTTACAAACAATGCCTGTATGGAACTCGATTTTTTGCCCTGTTTAGAATGAGGATTGAATTTTAGAACGTATATTTCATTTTGTTCTATAACATTATATTACAGTATTGGCTGGAAATTTTCATATATCGAAAAACCTTAATTTTATATTTTAGGAAGGAATATAACTAAAATTCCGTTTATATAAATTTTCGATTGAATTTTAGAAAATTCTCTTTTAATGTTCCCCGACACTCTCTAAGGACACTATCTAAGGTTTCATGCCAAAATTATGGTATCTACACAGCAAGATTTCAGCTGCGTGTTGACTTTCAGTAACTGCTAAAATATAACGTTTTTAAGCTAAATTTCAAGCAACTATTTATGAGTATTATAAGTTTGAGCGTGAAAAGGTATAATTTTGTTTTAAATAGACACTAAAAAGTAAAATATAGACACAACTTTTAAATAATTTATTACTATTATTATTTTATTGCAAATTTTTTATACGTCCTAGTTTATTCCAGATCATCGACAAAATAAACATATTAATCTCTATATACTAATCTTCAGGACATTTAGAAACACGATATTGACCATGGAAAGACACGAATCTTTACCAGGCTTTGAAATTATTTAAGAAGTTTTATATCTTCCTATATACACATTCTACCGCGAAATATAGAATAGCAGTAATGAACATTTTTAAACTTCACATTGTTTCGTAGGAATTAGAGGAATTTCTTTGTATCAGTACTAGAGCGAGAACGAAGAAATTTGTGCACCCAAATAGGAGACGAACCCACAACTGTTGCGTTTACAGTCTGCAAAATTATTAATTTCTCAATATAATTAATAATGTTAAAAATATTTCTATTGCATTATTCCTTTTATCAGATAACACCATTATCGCCAAGGTGGCGAAATGCTATAGAAAAGGCGTATAGAAGATGAAAGGCAGCTCACGATGAACGCAGTAGGGGAGGGTGTGAGAATCAAACCTGGACAATTCTGGAATTTATCTGGCACATTCCTTTTTGCTGTTTATGTCATGACCGCGTTGGGTAAGTTGTACGTATTTAGACTAAAATTAACTAAAAACTATTTGTATGTCTGTCTTTTACATATATACATGTACAATATATATGTATATGTGTCATATAAATACAACGTGTCACATTCAAAACTATATGTTGTATTATATTTTAATAAACATGGTACAAGATCTAAATTTGTCATCCAGTACATTCTTCTAAATAGGCGGAAACTGACTGTGGTAACCTATTATAGGGTGCAGTCTTTTTAAAAATTGTTAATTGTAATATCCTTTTATATTTTACACAGGATTTGGTGCTCCAGTTCCACATACCGTATGGGGGAGAACATCTGCTTTAATATACGCAATCCTAGCCATACCTGCGCATATATATTTAAGTAAGCAATCAAATAAAGCTTCTATAGGTTACAAGTGCGTTGTCATGTTATATTTTTTATTATGTATTTCATTGTTATATTATATTTTTTTGTCTAGAAGCCAAAACTATGGTTCCACAATAATTTCAACTATGATTTTAAAATATGCAAAATACTCATTTCATATCCAGAAATAAGATTTTGATAAGATTTTAAACTATATGAAATACTTGTACAACTATTCTATCTTTGCAGTGGTTAACATGAGCACTTGTGTGATAGCTCGCAGCGAAGCATACGCTAAATATTTGAGAGGAAACTTTTGCAAGCACGTGAAATCTGATTCTGAGAGCAAACGAGGTAAGTAATGGCTAATTAATAAATTATAGTAAGCTTTTCTAGATATACATCTATAGCGTTACAAGATGAAACTATTTATACATAAAAGATATAATAGACAAAATATATAAATAATATTTAACTATTTATACATACAAGCTCTTTCTTTATTGAATGACTGGCATACAGTATTCTTACCAGCGAAACTACTGGTCGTAGAAAGTTGAAATTTAGCGTCGCAAATACTAAATAAGCACAGTGGAGCATCAAAGAAAATTTCTATCGATTTCTACACAAAATGGAAATATCCAATGCCCCTATCTTGAAATCGAAGTAACAATCATTAGTTACCAATTCAAAGTCAATACAGTAACAAGAAATTACAACAAGTTTTATGAGAGTATGACATCTATTATAGCTGTCGTATTACAAATGTAATTTAATTTATATTACTATTTTTATCATTTATTCACAGTTTGCTGATTGTCTTTAAGTTAATTGCAATTAAGTGCAGTTTTTGGTCCAAAAAAGAAATACAACGTATGTGACATGGAAAATGAACATTTGAATATGATCTTTATTGAAGTAGAAAAAATTGTTTACTATTCTTTCCATATTGTTTCATTCTGTTGCAGATTGTGCAAACCATAGCCGCAACTCAGAGTTATTGAAATCGAATAGTACTGTACACAAACATATTACGGTAAACATTTATTTACATCTTTAAAGCAAAAATAAGAAAAACATGTGTTTTCTGTACTGTCTCAAGACACTCTGGTCTTCAATTTTTACTTAAATTACGATATTACATGTTAAATAGGCAGATCGACGTGTTTCGTCATCAAAGCAGATTTTTTAATCTTTAAATATTATCATTTGACCGAGCGAGAATCCAACTCACAACCATTAATTTTATAGTCAAACATGCCCACTGTGCCATGATGGTCTTACTCTAATCACTAAGGTACTTGTTTCAAACTGCTTCAAATTCAAATATTTTTCAATTGAAAATGAGAATACATAAACTTACCACCTTTGTTGGTTCTTGTATCTATCTACATTCTAGTTTAAAAATATTACTTTATATATTAATAGAAAAAAGACTTATTAAGTTGTCTAACATACGCGGTGATAAAACAGAATAATGTATTTTAATATACAGAAATATTTCAGCGTTGTATAAGACTGTTTACTGTAGCCCACTGTATGCCATTCGCCACTTTATCATATTACATAATGGGAGTAATATCGTTTGGAGTGCTACGGGACAAAACACCATCGGAAACTGTCATGTTTCCTTTAGAATTTACTACAACTGGAGGCTTGGAAAGGGTGAGTTATGTCTAAGTATATATTGGAATAAGCTAACTAAAATGAAGAGTTTGATAATATATGTATGAGATACACAATAGCGCTCAATAGTATCTGGATATATCGAAATTTGTGATGGATCAACTTTCTTCTATCTATTTGAGAATTGATACGATTTTTGCTTTCATTACCTTATAATATAGTTAAATGTAGTATAAAATAAAATAATATATGTCAATTTTAAACATATATAATGAAAATTTTAAACGAAAAAGCTTGGAATAAGTGAAATATATTTATATAGTGTAATATATTTATATATTTATTTTTATATTGGGTAGAAAAATTCTCTACATTTAGATGTATAAGTCTTAGCCTCAAAAGCTTAAAAGCATTTTGCATTTCACATACATACACAAATATTTTATAATAAATAAGAATGTTTTATATGTATATATAGAGGAATAAGTTATTACCCGTTTATTATTTTATATTTATTTCAGTAGTTCAGTTAAATATATAGATACAATAATATACTGGTGAAGATGCTTAAACCGTTTCTATAAATAAACATAATGTAACAATATGGATTGATATTCACAGGGAACTAACGATTCTCAATTTCTGATTTCAATTTAACATAGACGACTATTGTAAGTCGTACACAGATATGTTGCTTGCGTGGGTTCTACAATATCAACTTTAGATTGATTTCATACATTCATATTAAGTTCGTACAACTTTCTGAGAACTTGTTTTGTTATCAATATTCTACATTTGCAAATACGTATGGACGAACAAGCTTATCTATATATAAACTATGAGATAAGTTAATGTCTTAATATTACAGTTATTGCTTTATTAAAAAAATGCTACAGGTTCGATTCAAATTTTAAAATAAAGTTCTTCCTTTATTTTTTATTCTTTTTATTTTTTTTATAGCTTCACGCTTTTATCCCGCATATTGCAGGGTAGGCAGAGGGAATTGCAGGAACCATATGAACCTAGTGTTAAGATACTCCGTTGCTTAGTCCCTGCTTTCTCCGTCCCCACTTCCTTCTTCCTTTATACTTTTTATATAGTATATTATGTTATCAAGACCGTTTACACAAAATTTTTGCACACGTCATATAAAAAGAAATATCTCCAAAATAAAAGAAAAATGACAAGAAAATACTAAAAACTAGAAATGAAGATCTAAAAATATATAAACGAATCTAAAAATAAATAAATGTTCCTTTCTTTAAATAGAGTTATTATTACGTTAAAGTATTTTAAAAAAACAAATTATATAGAAATGTTGCTGTTTATTTGTTTATTATGTATGTAGTATTTTCTATGTACCTACAAAAAAACTGAATTTTAGTTATTTCAGGTCGAAAGCTATGTACGAATCTTCTATGGGTTTTACGTAGAAGGCGCCATGTGCCTTCTTGCTTGTATCCTGGCCACGCTACGACGCCACAGCAACTCAACTATTGCCAGTTTATCGAAGACTTATCGATTATTTGAAACAGACGCGTGTTCTGATTGTATTAATATAAGCAGAGAAAGAGTATAATAAATGTTTTTACTTTCCAGTATTATTATATTTATTAAAATATGTCAAATATAAAAGGGTTTTAATTTAGCTTTGAAGGAGAAAATAAAGTGTACTGACTGACGTAAACAGCAATAACCTACACACAAATAATGACGCTGCCTCTTTTTTTTCGACCTTTCAGGTACACAGGTTCGGAACCTACTTAAAGTACTTACGATAAACATTTATATCATTAATATTTCTCTATTATAAAGTATTGAATTAAAAACTAAAAATTCAGCGTTAAATACCAAAAGCAAACTTGCGAGAAAATCTGTTTTCATGCAAATTTTATTTATAAAACTTGTCAAGTGTTATGCACATCAATGATGTGTTCGAAGAAAGGAAAATATGTCAGGAGCCAATTTGCAAAATTCGCGAAAATTAAATTTGATGTGGCACCAACGTAATTCACAAATCCCTCTTGAGATTTTACATAAGTGTACCAATTTTATAAGAAAATATCATTATAAATAGGAAGAATCTATATATACAGACAAATATGAAATTTTTTTATTTCACAGTCTTGTGAATATTTGTCATAATTAATATAGAAAAATCTCTGCCGATAATACAATTAATAAAACATTAGCAGAACTACCTGCTACTGCCGAGCTTATCATAATCACAATAAGTGACATTATTACCAATATTGAGTTAACCACATATTCGGAAAGTAGATTTCAAGATTTACATTTCTGTTTATTTAGAAGTTTTAAATATGGATTATTGAATGAAACAAACTTAAGCATAATAAAAACAAGTTATGGTTTGCACATCCTTGTTCTAATTATAAATGAAGTATGGCAAGTTCCTAGGTTTTGATACAGTAAGTCATCTTGCTACTTATGTTTTTAAGTAACTAATTTGTTGTTTTAACCAAGTTTGACTAAAATTATAAACAGTAAATGGCACATGCTATTAGTATATTTAGCGGTGAGAACAAAAGGTAGGCAAACTAAAGCTTAATATATTTAGAGTAATAGTATAAAATTTGATAAGTACGTTACTTATTGCATATATTTTAGGGTATTTAACGAAAACCAGAGGCAAATAACAAAAAATTACTACAAAAGGCTGAACAATAAATCTCAAGGTATAGTTTTAAAAAGTATTTCGCTTAATACTTTCTACTTGTAAAGACACCATTCTATCAATGTCAGGTAATATCAGGTACTTCGTATAACATGACATAATATGATAACATACCTATTAAACCGAAAAAAGAACTATGTAAATGACACTATTAGTGTAAGATTTTGTAAATTCGTTTTCTTTGATTATTTAACTTTATTTTACAGTTTTGTATTTGTATTGTATTTACTAGTTTATTATATATAGTATTAGTAGCTCAAAAAACAGTCAAACATGCTCAGGAAAAATTACAATATAATTGTAATCAATTATGTAAATGGGCACACGATGTAGGTCTGATAATAAACGCACAAAAAACCAAGCTTATACATATTCACTCGTCGCATCACCAGACGGACACCAGACCTACCATCGTGGCTCACAACCATTCTTGTTTGCACGCCTCATGCAGTCTGAATTGTTCCTGTGAATGTATTGAACAAGTGAAAACACATACGCACATAGGCTTAATAATCGATGACAGATTCACCTGGGGCCCGCATAGAGATCACGTTTGCTCAAAATTAAGATCATTATTAAGCAAACTAAGTATACTCAAAGCTAAATTACCATACCAGACACTGCGGCTCCTATACGTGGCCTTAGCTGACTCGGTTATCGATTATGGTGTTAGTAGTTACGGCAGATCCTCCAAATCAAATTTGGAAAATATTTACAATTTACAGTTAAGATTATTAAAAACAATTGTACCTAAATACATACTTAATAATTATAAGAACAACTATAATCAGCTCTTTCGGCATTGTAATGTTATGAATATATATGACAAAGTTAAATTTTCTATTCTAACCCAGATTAATAATACAACCTTGCTAAATGAAATATTTAGACCTATAGGCTTACGTCAACTTGATTCAAACCATAAATACCACTTACCAAAAACTAATAATAAGTATGGAAAGAGAACTAATGACTATTTAATACCTGAATATGTAAACGAACTGCCCAAAGAACTACAAGAATTGTATAAAAGCACCACGAAAATCAAATCACGTTTTAAAAAATACTTTTTAGAGAAACAATCTGAATTAACGAAATGACTCTCTGTACCCAGATAAACCCTCGAGGTTTTCGTGGTACTTAAATTTTCAAAGTAAAATGTATTTGTTATGTATTGGCCAATAAATTAAAAAAAAAAAGTTAAAAAGAATGGATTTAAAAAAGGTATTACATAATTAAAACAAAATATTTATTAAAAAAAAATGGTTGCCTGTAAAGTGGGTTTTACGGGCGAAAATTTTACGTGACAACGTCTTTTTCTCGGTAGAATATTTATTGATATGAATAATAATTATAGTATAAATTGCACAAATTTTAACTATAGAAAATATATTTTGTTTACTAAAACATTGTACATGTGTCAAGTGATACGCGCGGCGGACCGATCATAGTTCGGTGACAGTTGACACATCGTTACGTTACCATTTTCATATTTGACTCCGAGCCGCACAACCTAATTTAAGACGTTGTCACGTCAAAATGGAAAGCCACCAAAGATACATCACCAAATATTACTTTTAAAGATAACATCTGAATAATTAAATGAAAAATAAGTAGAAACGTAAGAATCTTTAGTCTCTCGAGACAAAACAGCGTATTAATTCAAAACTGACGCTGGAACTGACGTTAAAGCTTACTTGAATTTATAAAGCTCGCTTCTGATATAAAATCCATAGTTTTGCGATTGATTAATTTGCCAATAACTGTCTTACCTTTATTAATTAATATTGTTTCTTTGTTTACACTTATTTTTTGATTTTTAAATCTTATCAGGATTATTGATAAATATTATAAATAATAAATATATGGAGACCATATTGTAAATTGAGCCAAGGTTTTATTGAAATATTAAGGTTAAATCACATTGGATTGGTTCTATTCCCATTCGACGACAATAAATTATTTTTATTATCCTCGTTCTGGAAACATGACAAAACGTGGCTTTGAGTCCCTCCTGAGAAGCGATAAGTAATATCAGAATTCTAAATTCCCTCTGTCTACCCTGCTATTTGGAGTATCCAGCGTGACACTAAAATAAAAAATAAATTGTAAAATTCTTTTTCCGCGACGTTTTTTTTAATTACAACAACCAAAATTTTCCAAACACATAATATTTAATGAATTAAAACGACTGAAATTACTCGATAAATTAAAGACATATTAAACTATCTTTTTAAGGTAAGAGGTAATCGTTCCCCTCTACAAAGGCAAAGGTAGCAGATATGAATGCAATAACTACCGAGGCATTAAGTTAATGTGCCATACAATAAAGCTGTATGAGAGAGTCATAGACAGCCGTCTACGTGCCGAATGTACGCTCTCCGAAAATCAGTACGGATTTGTGCCAGGTTTGTCAACAATTGACCCAATATTTGCCATGACCATGATAGCTGAAGAATACAGAGCAAAAGAGAACCCCTTTACGTTGCATTTCTGGATATGGAAAAGGCTTTTGATCGAGTCCCTAGAGGCACTATATGGTGGAGTCTTAGGTTTCGTAATATCCCTGAAGCATATGTCTCCTCCATTGCCATTGCATGTATAGAAATGCGCGTTCCTTCATAAGAACACCGGTGGGAGTGACAAAATCCATCCCAGTCACTGAAGGGGTTCATCAAGGTTCAGTTCTAAGTCCGTTCTTCTTTTAAGTTGCTGGATACACTCACTGAAGATGCTCAACGAACAGCTTCATGAACTTTCATATACCCAGTACATGGAATATAATGTCACTACCCCTCGCACTGACCCAATAGTGATTGATGGCCAGGAGGTACAACAGTGCGACGAGTACAAATACCTGGGCACCATGATAGACAGATTTGGTAGTCTGGAAAGCCAACACCATATATCAACTGCTTGAATTAAGTGGCGTGAGCTTATTGGAGTCACTCGTGACACGAGCATGCCCATCAGGGCTAGTTTATAAGACCATCATAAGACCTCAATACATAGGCAATAGAACGCTCAATTTCACTTTACCTGGCAAGCGTAGGGGACGACCGAGATTGCGGTGGTTGAGCGTTGTCACGAACGACATGAATAGCTACAATCTGGAGGAGGAAGATGTCCATGATAGAGCGAAGTAGTAGAAAAATAACAGGAAAGCGGACCCCGCCACAAAACGGGATTAACGCTAAGAAGAAGAAGAAGAAGAAAAACAGTAAGAGGTAATCATCTCCATTCGCATTATAATATTACCAATTATTGTTCAAAGAACGACAAATTATATTTTCCCAATGGATTCAACGAAATTCATCTCGTTATGAGCACAAAATATCTGCTACAAAGACCGGAAAATCTAAGTTTCAATGGAACTGAATAAACTCAAAGAACCTTAAGTACTTGACGTTATGACATCTGGACTATTTCCTAGCAATTAACAAGGTTTCACTGTGGCCCTACTAATTGTTACTTTTACAGGTTTTTGTCATTATATTTTATTTCTACATTTGCACTCGTATATATATAGAAACTATAATTATTATAAATCTTATACAAATAAATATTAAATAATATCATTCCTTTATCGAGGTTTCTATCTCATGTAAGTATAACTGAGATTTGACAACAACTATACGAAGACACGTTTCCTCGCTGTACATAAAAAAATATCTATGTAATTAAGTCATTTATAACAGAATATAGAAAACATAACAATGGTTAAATCAGTTACTAATATACATAGAATACGGTATTTTTAGTATATCATAGACAGTAAGTAATATTTTAGAAAAATATTAATTTATAATTCACATAAGAAATAAATAAAAGATTTACTACATAACAATAAAAAAAACAAAGCACTAAGTGTACGGGCTATTTTAGGAGTGTGGACTTGGCATATGCTAGAATTCATAACTTATTGGCAATGACGTATTGAAGAATATTTAACACATAGTGAAAATGAAATATGGTAGAGGTACTGCTTAATCGTAAAACTCTCTCGAGAGCGACTAGGAATTATATTTCAGTAAGTGTTCCAAGAAGAAACTTAGTTTTCATTGCTAACTTTTACATGAATAAACTTAACACTAATGAAACGTTTATTTTACAAATGTTTGTACACCAATGTGTACAAATAATTATAAAGTTAAAGTAATTTTCAATGTTCATTTTATTTTATTTTATATTATGCATTTCTATTGTTTTACGTAATTATTTTTTTAGATTCAAGCTGCATATGTTGTATTCGTAATAGGCATAGAGAATTTTTTACCTTAACCGAGATGCAATTTGACAATCGCTTATACTTACAGTATGGATGGAATTTACATAAATAAGTCACGTGATCTGCTTAGATCGGTGGCTTCACCAATAGAAATATCGTAACCAAAAACATAATATCACAAATAATATCGATTAATAATTTTAGTTATTTTACTTTACTTTTGTCTACTTTTTTTAATATATATTTTAATTTACAATACTAATATTTGTTTAAGTGTATTTTTTAATCTGTTTTTAATATATTAGCAAACAACGCTTACACTTGCAACATTGAAATATGTAACGTTACAGTCTTACTTTTTTTTCTTTTTTTTTTCTTCACGCTTTATCCCGCACATGGGTAGGCAGGGTAGGCAGAGGGAACCTCAGGAACCTTACGAACCTAGTGTAAAGACACTCTTTCACACTGCTTTCTCTGTCCTCGCTTTAAGCCGTTTTCGAGGCGTTGCGTATTGAGTGGCGGAACTCAACGTCGCACTTTGCCTAGTTTCCAGAGCGAAGAAAATGGGAATAGAAAAATCCTTCTTCCTCGAGTTGGAATCGAACCCACAAACCGTCTACGCTACGGCTACCGGCTACGCCTCTGCGCAACGATGGTCTCCCTTGAATATTTAAAAAAAGGAAGTCACAAACAATATCATCGATATCTTCTATTGACACTGTAGATCAAGCGTCGGATGTTGACATATATTGTTGACTACTGAATTAGCGTTTTCTATAATTGTTAACGTTAAAGCGCTTTGCTTGTGACAGTACTTATGGAATAAAAAATTAAGCGTTTGGTTTTTGGCCAAGGCTTCTAAGGTCAGTACACTCCCTTCTCAGCTTATATAAACTAAGTGGATACCAAGAATCAGTTACGTCTATAAGTTTGTTTATTAATTTGCGGATCATGCAAAATTTACTGGACAGAAATTTAAGAATTTCGATATTGTAACAATTTTCTTCAAGAATATAAAATATAAAATTAAAAATTTGAAAATTTAAAAAACAATAAATTTCAATAATTTATAAAATTAATAAAATTCTGAAATTAATTAATAAAATTCTGATATTAAAAATTAATAAAATTTTATACTCTTTAAGATATTGATCTTTAAGATATTAATCTTATTATTAATTTTATTTTCTTTCTTTTTTCCTCTGATTATACGCTGATTATAAAACGCAATCTTTTATCAAACATATCAATTTCTTTTAGCTTCAGATTGTATCCCTATTGTATATACCATAGGGTAAGCTAAGGGGACCTAAAGTAATTACAAAACGTTATCGTTGTCTTCTTAGCGAGAATATGAAAAGCAACCTTTCACAATATGCCATTATGTCACGACGGGATATTTGCGTGCAAGATGACGATCGACGACCGATGTTTATAATACTTTATAGTATGAATACATATAATCGAATAGACTACATGTTAAAAGTATTATTAATTATAAAACAGAATAAAAAAGGTCAAGATGAAAACAAAACTGTAGTAAAAACTGTAGTTCGTTTTTACATTAATTAATGTGGCTTTAGGCAGTACTCAATATTATGTTATTGCGTTTACAGAATCACGTTATTGTAATGGAATTTGATATATAAAGTTCTTGATCTCTGAGTTTGATGAATGTGAAGTTAATCACACGTTCAGTCAGTTTTTACATATCAACGATTTTTGATACAATATTACGCTCGAGTAAGTTGACGTATGAACATGATTAAAGGTTTCTTTTTTAGATTGGCGTTTATATGAAAAAAAAATGATATATAAATATTGACATATAAACATATAATAATTATCTTTGAGTGCTAATTGTAGCAGAGTTTCAGTACAACTACTAGTATATATTATTGTAGATTAGGGTTTTTATTACAGAAATATTCATTTTGTTTTCCTTTTTTATTTTTTTTTGTACCTTAATGCTTTTATCCCGCCTATGACAGGGTAGGCAGAGGGAACTGCAGGAACCATGGAACTTAGTGTTAAGATACTCCGTTGCTTAGTCCCTGCTTTCTCTGTCCCCGTTTTCCGCTTTTTTCAAGGCATTGCGTGTTGAGTGGCGGAAGTGGCGGAATCGAACCTACAAACCGTTGCGTTTACAGGTAGACGCTTACACCTCTGCGCCACGACAGTCCTCCTTTTTTACGTTTTGTATATTTAAGTATAATGTGTAAATAGAAAAGTCCTTTTGTGAAACACTTTACTTATAGACTGCTAGTTTAATTTCCATTTGCACATTTATTGTTACATCTAATAACGTACGTAAAACGTAACGTAGATAAGTGGAAATTTAATTTGAAATTGCGTTGAGCCTTTTTTGAGGTTAAAAATGGTAAATACTCATTGGTTTTACCTTACAAATATGTGTATACATTAATTTAAAAAATAGGTTGTAATTTAAAAGGTGGAACGTTACTTTCTGGTTAAATAAAATGCTAGGTAGAGCCGTCTACAAATTTCCTTCATTTTACAAATCATAATTCTCCCTAAGGCCAAGAAAAGTTATCCTCATACATTACATAATAACATAATACATTATTCTATGTAAATGAGGCGGCTTTTCAATTATAGGGCTTATTTTCGCAAATTGTGTGATATACGATATGGCAAAATGTAATAAACATATTCTGGTATAAGCACGATTGTGGTTTTAAGTAAGGTAAAAATAAAATAGAAAAAAAAAGTACAAAAAGGACAAAATACTAATCGTATGAGAAAGCAAAGTGCAGCTGCAGCGGAAATGTTATAGGTTTGATTCTCACACTGGTACATAAGTTTTAAAATTTAAAAGTTCGTTATAATCACAATAAATATTACGAACTTTATCTTGCATATAACAGGATAGGCAGAGAAAGAGTAAGTGACAGTTAACGATAGTTATAACCATTTTAAGTTGTGTCAACAAATATTCTTATAAATCTTCATAATTATTTTTATTTTGTTATTGTACTATAATTACTCGTGGATAGTATCAGTTTCAAAACGTTACTGAAAATAAAGAAAATTTTAATTTATTCACCCGTATTGGATTTTGAAACCGTACTATCTCCTCACTTTTCAAGTACAAGTCGACGTGACACTAGAGTGTTGCTCTCTACACGACAATAAATACTTCATGTGTTTCGCTACGTTGCTCTACATTGCTATTAATACAAATAAACTGTATTTTAACGAACGATATATATTAATAATTTGAATATTTTATAACTATCTGGGATATAAAACGTTTTTATTTGGTGTTGGTATTTGTAAAAAAAGTCCTCGTTTAAGATATCAAAACCTGCACGTTGTCTATTTTTTTCATGGGAAGGACAAGGCAAACGAGCGGTCGGTTCACCTGATGGTAAGTGATCACCGACGCCCACGGCCCTGTGTAACAGCAGAGGTGTTACAAGAGCGTTGCCGGCCTTTAAGGTGGACGTAGACGCGCTTTTTGAAGGTACCCATGTCGTATCGAACTGGAAACACTGCCGCAGGTAGGCTATTCCACAGTAGTGTGATACGTGGAAAAAAGTCCCTACGGAACCGCATAGTAGTGGAATTCCACGTGTCCAGATGGTGGGGATGGTGATGATGATAACTTGAGTCTTCTGGAGGTTGAATTGAAAAAGATTCCTTTCACCTCATAATGGGACATTACTGATAGTGGTCTCAATAGAAGACACAAGTTTCACAGCCTTGGGGGACGCCGGCATTTACGGGAAAATAATCAGAGCAAAAACCGTCGACAGTGACTTTAATGCTACGCCCGGTGAGAAAGCTAGGGACCCACTTGCACAAATTCTCGGGAAGCCCATACGATGGAAGTTTTGCTAGGAGTGCTCTATGCCACACACGATCAAAGGCTTTCGCCATATCCAGACTAACAGTCAGGCCTTCGCCTTTGCTTTCGACAGCCGCACCCCAACGGTGAGTAAGGTAAACTAGAATATCGCCAGTTGAACGACCATGGCGAAAGCCATATTGACGGTCGTTGATCAACTGGTTATCCTCTAGAGAATCCAGCAGCTGGCTGTTTATTATACTCTCCATAACTTTGGAGAGCAGGGAGGTGATAGCGATAGGCCTATAGTTTGCCGGATTTGCCGGATAGTTTGTCTGTATATGACCATTTGATAACTTAACAAACATAACATATTACTTAAAAATTAGAAAAAAACGAAAATAAAAAAAAATCAATTCTCGTCATAGTGTATCTTACGACGACTATTGTGATAGATACACAAACCCACATCTTTACGCTCTATATCAAGCGGGTTAGTCAGACAGAACGGAGCGCCAAACGCTGCGGACCCTGCATACCTGTTTCACCTGCATACCTGTTTCACCTGCCATTAGCCTCGTCATACAGACTCTCCGGGGAGTCCTCACGCTTATTAAATTTCTTTCCTCCAGTATCTTTTATATTGTGTTTTCGAAAGTTAAACTAGGTCTCTCCTTACATCTCTTATCACTTTTTCTGCATATATATTTTTTACCGTTTTCTCGTCATCTTTTCGACGTGCCCAAACCATCTGAGCACGTTTTACTCTATTTTCATATCCTACCATCCTGTACATCGATTCGGTCAACTAAGCTGATTCCGCCATATCCTTCGAAGAGATCACATTTCCGCTGTATTCATCTTTCTTTCATTCTTCTTCTGCAATTTATAGTTACAGTGCTTTTACTTTACATGCCTCACTGAGTGATCATAATTTTATTTTAACGAAATTAAAGCGACAATTACCACTCCATACAAAAATTATGTAAAGCTTAGCGATTACGTTAGTTTCATATGAAACGTAGAAAAATTATTTGATGTTTAACAAATTTCAAGGATGTGTTGTCAAATGTGATGCCATAGTACTGTTCTAATTTGTATTTCAAATAAATAGTATTTGTGAAGCAATTCGTCATGTCCATATTAAATCTATTCAAAATCTTTTTTTTGGTTAATCACTTTAAAACATTATATTTTTGGATTAGTTATATAAACTGATATTGCATTATATCATTTAATTATTTTTATCAAACGGAACGCTACGTCCAAAGATCTTTGTGTTAAGACACTCCGTTCCCCGCTTTCCACCTTTCAAAACATTGCATATTAAGTGGAACTCCAAGTTGTGGCTTTACCTTGTTGCCAGAACAAGGTAAATAAACTCAACACACGTCTACAGATTATTTATTTTTTAACTTCACGCATCCCGCACATGGCAGAGTAGGCAGAGGGAACTGCAAGGGACCGTGGGAACCTAGTGTTAAGTCACTCCGTTGCTTAGTCCCTGCTTTCTCCGTCCCCATTGCTTGTTAAGTGGCGGACCAACGCCGGGCTTTGCCTAGTTTGCCAGAGCGAAGAAAACGGAATTAGAAAAAATCATTTTTTCCGACTGGGAATCGAACCCAAAAACCGTCGCGTTACAGACAGGAGTTGCGCCTCTGCGCTACGACGGTCCTCACAGATTATATATAGTTTATTATATGATGTCGTAAAGTAACGTATTTTTTTTTCGTTATAAAGATAGCACAGAACTTTGGCCGTAATTTGATTTCTCCTAGATATCAAAAACTGTACAAAATTACTATAGTATATAATACATCATCCCGCTAGTGTTTTGGAAGATAGAAAATAAATTGGAGAAGGGATAACAGATGACAATGATTTATGATTTAACGGCGAATTTATTATTTGCTAGGATTTTAGGCAAAATTAGGTTACTTTATTGAGCCGTTTTCTTACATGGCCATTGATGATTTTTGTATTATATAATCTTTTTTTTTATAATGGTTACTAAGTGCGGAGTTGTGATACATTACACGTAATACGTCCTTCAAAACAGAAACAAACAGAACTTATTTTTATTTCTGACAGCCAAATGTAGGGATTAATCAATCTTAAAAACTTTTGTGCATACCAAAGGGCCTTATAGTGATCTAAAGACAATTTTTTATGTCACCACTGAAAGCCATATTATACATAAAATATATTACATAAATTCTCGACATAAATTTTAACGCAAATCTTTATATTCCAAGGAGTCCTTTGTTCCAACGTAAATACAATTTATGCAAATTTCATAGAGTTTCGTATCTAAACAATAGTTTTAAGGTTCTCTGGTGAAAATGATTTAATGTAATTTTTTTCAATAAATAATTATATATAGATGAGGAAAACCACAGAATAGTTCCGTCCCTTTTATTTATACCAACATATTCTGAGAATTTGTACACCCTTGCAACATTAACTTGAAGATATAATCCTAATACATATAATATATCAATTTCAGATGATTTTAGATCATTTTTGTAATTTACACAAAAATATTTTTGTTTAATATTATATTATGCGATGATATGATATTTAGAGGTACATTCTTACGATGGCGATGTGAATTTGAATAGAAATAACTTTATATGTACCAGCGTGGGTTAAGGCAATTAATCAGCTTCATTTTACCAAACGCTAAATTATAGCAAGCACACTTTTGTGACCTTTAATTCTCTAGCACCAAAGTATAAAGTTACATGAAATATGTATTTTAATGTCACCTTGGTTTATCTTAGAAGGCTTTATGTTGTTTCCACTAAACGATAGGATTACAGATTTATACAGTAAAAATTTCAGTCATATTTTTAATTTGAGGAACGACGATGCTTTATGTACTCTTATACGAATCTTATCCTTTGTAATCAATTTCAAAAATGAAATTTCTTTATTATATGTTCTGTGTTGTAATTTAAATAATATTTTTAAAGAGTGTACTTCCGTGATGACTACATACATTGTCGCGATGTTTGTGAAGCGGGTTCAAGTCTTGTTTGTTTGCTTTTTAGTGTGGATTTATACTTCAAAAATCATAAAAGCAAATATTAACTTCACTGCAGATATGTGTTCGTAATGGTTACAACCAACCAACCACCAATTTGGATATTTGATATTACTTTCAGACGGACGAATTTAAAATATTTTTTCTCAATTTACCTTCAAAATTATAAGGACTTATAATTAAAAAAATCTATCTATTAAATATCCTTTTTGTTTATTATTTAAATTAAAATTTAAAAACATTGTCTCATTTTGATGGCAAATGTTATCTCGTTTCCTGCTCAGTAAATCACAGAAATTTTTATAGTGACAGCTTTCTTATTTAAAATTCATTTCAATAAATTCGTGCGAAAAACCATTCTATATACTTACGTGACGTGCTTAGTGTCTGGCAGCCACAGAATACCAGCGTTGAAACTCATTGTACAATGATTTTTCAACATAAGCTGAGTGGCCTACCAATTTAGGCATCACATTCTTGGTTTTTTTTATATATATTGTCTTTTTTTTTTAAATGTAATCTGTGTATGTCTAAATAAAGCTTTTTTGATTTGATTTGATTTGATTTGATTTGATTTGATTTGATATATAATTACAGTTAAGGTTTACTCTTAAATTAATAAATCGTTAATGGACTTTATCAGTTTATATTTACGCTTTACTATTGAGGACCGTCGTGGCGCAGAGACGTAAGCGTTTACCTGTAAGCGACAGTTTATGGGTTCGATACCCACTCGGGGAAGATGGATTCCCTTTGCAGTTCTCTCTGCCTACACTGCAATATGAGGGATAAAACGTGAAGCAAAAAAAAATATTTATGCCTTACAGTTTATCTCTCATACCGTAGTATAGGAAATGAAATTTAGTGGTAAAACTATGTTCTCTCTTCTTCAACCAAGTGTTGACTGACAGAGCTTGACTTTGGAGATAAAATCATTACGATAACCGAAAATTAAACATAAATGTTGTAAAAAAATTGTAAAATATATTATGTGGGGCGTGTACGAAATTTGTATAATTTAATATTCCTTTCTAAAATTGGCTATATATAATTTGGAATCCACGCCTCACAGTATTTAAGATCGCAAGTCACGCGAATGTCAAGAGCTTTATCCTTAAGTCCTAATTCTATCACACAATATCCATATGATTCAGAAGGAAAATTGAAGAAAGGAATATATTAAAAAATATTGTGTTTTATTGAAATCGTCGTATGTAAGTTTCAATTATACTTAATATTAATATTACCTTGGCCATGGCCATGGAAGCGCAAGGAGCACTACCTTGTCTCGACACACTGTCAATTTTTAGGCTCTGGAATATACTAAAGAGACAAAATAGAGTAAATGTGACCTCATTAGCTTCACGCTTAATCCCGCACATGGCAGGGTAGGCAGAGGGAACTGCAGGAACCGTGCGAACCTAGTGTTAAGACACTCCGAGAAAGCAGGGACTCATTAGCTGGTTTATATAAAAATGTTTTTATGTATAGATTTATTTGAATGGCTTTTAAACTTAAGATTTTATTCATATTTGGAGGTCACTAACTGACACAGGATAAACAATCTTTGTAAAGTAGTTCTTTTAATTAGATGATGGAATTTTATATAAAACTAACGCCAAATTTGATGCTAGAGATCTGAAAATTCAAACAAGAGCTTACAAATTGAGAACTTACTTTTTGAAAGTTGGTTAAAATAAAATAGTTATATACAACGCGTTTGAATTTTACACTATTTATTGTCACATATTTTCTATTTACAATCTGCACGGAAACACTGTTTTATGGACGTAGCATTTTTAAAATATTCACAAGCTTTTAAAGTAAACTAAAAGAGAATATACATTGTAAATAAATGCTAAGACCTAAGCTTGGATAACCAAAGTGTTTCTTTGAGAACCGTGTATGGATATGCTTATAGCCTTTGTTAAGTGTATTAAAAGAATTTATCTTACACGCGTGCACAACTAGCTTAAGCAAATTAAAGTAAACTAATTAAGTTTGTTATTATTTTTGTGTTTGCAGTTTCTGGTATAATTAGAAATCCTACATTTAAATCGTTTTTAATTTGCGTCCAGTGATTGATAAGATATGCGTGAGATAACGGAAAATTGGACTAGACATGCATTAATTAAACCATTGAAAGAAATGGACCTAAATATAATAGGACATATTTTTCAACCGAATAATTTTTACGTCAGTTATTAGCGTACTCGTTTAGGATCTTGGGTTCATTTTATATTCGCCAAAATCGACGAATGTTTCGCCAAAAAGCCGCGCGGCGGCGCTAGTGTCATGCCGTTCACCGAGAGCCGCGTGTCACGCGCCGTTCCGCTCCGCGAATATATTCAAAATTAACAACAAGAACTGAACTGAACTGTACTAAACTGTGTTGATATTGTGATCTGTGTTACTTAATGAACAATACAACCAAATAAAAAGATATATATATATATATATATATATATATATATATATATATATATATATATATATATATATATATATATATATATATATATATATATATATATATATATATATATATATATATATATATATATATATATATATATATATATATATATATATATATATGTATATGTATATGTATATATATATATATATATATATATATATATATATATATATATATATATATATATATATATATATATATATATATATATATATATATATATATATATATATATATATATATATATATATATATATATATATATATATATATTCCATTATATAAGATTAAGGAGCTTAGAGCTACAGTTGATAATAGTAGTCGTGTATATTTTGTAAGCATAATATACTTCTGTATTTCATAATAAAGCTTTTGTCTTAGGATATTATTTATTAAATTTAATCAGCTTCGAGGGAGGCTATATTAATTCGCTTTTTTATGTTACTTACTAAAGTTACCTCGACTACATATGATGTTAGCAGGCGGGGCAAACCATGAATAAAAAACCGGTCAGTGCGAGTTGAACTCACGTGGAAAGGGTTCCGTACACAATATAGTGAAATATTTCCCCTGAAAACGTTTTTCCCTAAAAACATTTTTTATCGAATTTACCATTTTATTTTCAATTTATGAAATACTTATAGGTTTTCCTGTAATCTACAAGCCATAAACTATATTCAGTATTTTTTTCAAATTTTTCGGCCCAGTAGTTTCGAAGATTAGGGGGGGGGAAATGGTCAATTTTCGGCTTTTTTCATTAATATCATCGAAAATATTTATTTTAAAGAATAAAAAAAAAATACGAGATCCTGATAACAAGCACTTTCATTTGATATATGACTCAGTAAGGCTCTTGACTTTGGAGATAAAATCATTACGATAACCGAAAATTAAACATAAATGTTGTAAAAAAATTGTAAAATATATTATGTGGGGCGTGTACGAAATTTGTATAATTTAATATTCCTTTCTAAAATTGGCTATATATAATTTGGAATCCACGCCTCACAGTATTTAAGATCGCAAGTCACGCGAATGTCAAGAGCTTTATCCTTAAGTCCTAATTCTATCACACAATATCCATATGATTCAGAAGGAAAATTGAAGAAAGGAATATATTAAAAAATATTGTGTTTTATTGAAATCGTCGTATGTAAGTTTCAATTATACTTAATATTAATATTACCTTGGCCATGGCCATGGAAGCGCAAGGAGCACTACCTTGTCTCGACACACTGTCAATTTTTAGGCTCTGGAATATACTAAAGAGACAAAATAGAGTAAATGTGACCTCATTAGCTTCACGCTTAATCCCGCACATGGCAGGGTAGGCAGAGGGAACTGCAGGAACCGTGCGAACCTAGTGTTAAGACACTCCGAGAAAGCAGGGACTCATTAGCTGGTTTATATAAAAATGTTTTTATGTATAGATTTATTTGAATGGCTTTTAAACTTAAGATTTTATTCATATTTGGAGGTCACTAACTGACACAGGATAAACAATCTTTGTAAAGTAGTTCTTTTAATTAGATGATGGAATTTTATATAAAACTAACGCCAAATTTGATGCTAGAGATCTGAAAATTCAAACAAGAGCTTACAAATTGAGAACTTACTTTTTGAAAGTTGGTTAAAATAAAATAGTTATATACAACGCGTTTCAATTTTACACTATTTATTGTCACATATTTTCTATTTACAATCTGCACGGAAACACTGTTTTATGGACGTAGCATTTTTAAAATATTCACAAGCTTTTAAAGTAAACTAAAAGAGAATATACATTGTAAATAAATGCTAAGACCTAAGCTTGGATAACCAAAGTGTTTCTTTGAGAACCGTGTATGGATATGCTTATAGCCTTTGTTAAGTGTATTAAAAGAATTTATCTTACACGCGTGCACAACTAGCTTAAGCAAATTAAAGTAAACTAATTAAGTTTGTTATTATTTTTGTGTTTGCAGTTTCTGGTATAATTAGAAATCCTACATTTAAATCGTTTTTAATTTGCGTCCAGTGATTGATAAGATATGCGTGAGATAACGGAAAATTGGACTAGACATGCATTAATTAAAACATTGAAACAAATGCGCCTAAATAAAACGAGACGTATTTTTCAACCGAATCATTTTTACGTCAATTTTTAGTATACTCGTTGTAGGATCTTGGGCTCATTTTATATCCGCCAAAATCGGCAAATACACAATACACAACTACTATTCAACTGTAGCTTTAATACAGTGGCTACTCTTAACTGGATCTTATAAAGGAAACTGAAAATGTAACGCAATAAGAGTATAATATAAATAAAGCTAGGAATTGCTAGTTTTATATATATCCTAAATTAACATACAAAATGATATCGTATACTGTTTAAGCATATGTATGTCCTCAAGAATACTTTCAATATATTTTATATGCATTACAGCTCCTTTGTAATTAACGTCTTATCTACGTTCAGATGTGCAATATATAATTTTTGTTCATTCTATGTTATCCAAAGATTGAAGCAGTTTTACAGTTAGCACGTGGTTGACGTGCAATTATATACCCATTTTTTTTAAGAATAACATAAAGGAAATCAAATGCTACATTTTCTTTCATTTTCTTTAATGCTGGAATATATTTTTTGTGTAATTTTTTTTATATATAATACTTTTATAATAATTCAAGTAGTTTCATTCAAATCAGTCTTTGTATAGTTTTTAAAATAGATTTTCTTGATTGAATTCTAGAATTAGAAAAATTGGCTATATAGTTTAAAAAAAGCTTAATGATTTTTTAATGAAATTTAGCCCTTTAAATACTGTAAAATATAGGAATAGTATATAATAACCTAAAATAGGCATGTTTATATAATAATCCAAATGTTGAAAAATGTGACACGTTTTTACAATCAAACCAATGTTAATCAAGAACTGACATAGATTGAGTAATCAAACTATTAAAATAAAATGAATTCCCATATTTATAAAGAACCGTTATAAGTTTTGAAAATGTAGTATATTTTGAGATATTAAATTTATTTTATCGTGTGTACATTATAAGCTCGGATTAGGACTTACTGATCCCACAGACATATTAATAGGAAAACTGGCCAAAGAACAAATACTGCGGATTCTGTAAAAGTAAGCTTGTTTGCTTATGGAGTTAATACTGTTCCAAAAAAATATAAAATTGTTTTATAACTAAAATACTTTGGACAATGACAGCCTTTAAATATTTATTTTATTAGAAAATTTAACACATTTTATTTTCCTTCTTCTAGAATTTATATAATAGTGAATAGTTTCAATATTGTAATGTTTTTGTTTATTTTCTTTTATTATACGTTAATCAAAATTTTCAGAATAAACAACTAACAATTAAAATAAATAATTAATTCCTTTCTTATCTTTGAAAGATTATCTTCTTGTAAGTTGAATATTTACAAAGTTCAAGTTAATTCTTCACAAGTAAGCAAAAAGTAACGGTTAAGTTCATAAAGAGTTATCAGTCTATAGATAATTTGAAAAGTTTTCAAAGCAAAAAAGGCCGATGATCGCCGAAAACTTTCTACTTCGTGACAGATAAAGAACTTATTATTTATAAGGTAACAGTCTTTTTACATTTCATCGTAAAATCATTAATGAAATATTAATAGCACAATATTTTGAATATTTATAGAAAAATAGTTACCTAAATAAAAGATCTGTTTTCAATTCCAATTGATCGATGTATTTGATCCTATATCTATATTAATTCCTATGTATACATGCATGGATACTCCTAGAATAAAATAAATAAAAATTAGTCAGTGTAAAATTAATTACCACTCAACACGCAATGCCTCGAAAACGGCGGAAAGCGGGGACGGAGAAAGCAGGGACTAAGCAGCGGAGTGTCTTAACACTAGGTTCCCACGGTCCCTGCAGTTCCCTCTGCCTACCCTGCCTTGTGCGGGATACAGTGTGAAGCTAAAAAAACAAAAAAAAAATAATTAAAAATTAAGTAAAATATATTATTTTAATATTTTATGGGTTATTCTGCGGAAAGTTCTCTCGTGGAATAATCATGATTCTTCCCTGCAAGTTCAGATGCTACTTCTAATTAAATTCTACCTCCATTCCTTTGGAACGGGAGTAGCATTTATGTTGTTCCTCTTCAATCTTCCAGTCAAAATTTCATTAAAATTCATTAAACTGTTCAATTTAAAAGTCTAAGAAATATTCCAGAAAAAAATTGATACATTTTACATGTTATATCAGTTATGTATGTATATACTTAATATGCGTTATACTAATCATACAAATGCCCACATAACTTTAACTTCACCTAATTATGCGTAACGTTGACTCTCAACGCCTACGTCGTACTTAACCGGGCGTATCCTCTAATTGATTGGTAATCAGGAGCTTTAATTAGTGCATTCACTCATTCTATGTACATACTTAATAGTGACTTTCATGTGAAAACTATTAATTGTGACTACTGTCAACGTATAAACATTATAAATAACCTTCGTATATTATTGAACGTCCAACAGGTTTATTATATATATTACACGGCTATGGTTATTTTATATAAGAAATATTTTTTTCATATGTACTTCATATGATATGTACTTCATATGTCTACGATACTATGTTCACTTTCCACCAGAAATGAAACACGGTATGTTGAAAAATGGACCTCTACAGCATTATGCCTACCTATAAATATAGTTTTAAATACAGTTATAGTTGAAGACCTTTGTGGCGCAGAGGTGTAAACGTCTGCCGGAAAACGCGACGGTTTGAGGGTTCGATTCCCAGTCGGGGAAATTAGATTTTTCTATTTCTATTTTCTTCGCTCTGTTAAGTAGGCAAAGCGCGACGTTTAGTTCCGCCACTCAACACGCAATACTTCGAAAAAGGCGGAAAATGGTGATGGAGAAAGCAGGGACTAAACAACGGATCTTAACACTAGGTTCATATGGTTCCTGCCTCTGTCTACCCTGCAATATGCAGGATAAAGCTTGAAGCTAAAGAAAAAAGAAAAAAAAGAAAAATATATAGTTCGAGGAGAAAACTAATACCATATAAAATTATTGTTTGTTAAAATAATTGTTATTTATTATATGAAAATTATAAAATAATAATAGTAAAACCAATATAAACCAGTTAGTATGTACACATACGTAAATATAATTATTTTCAAAGGCATACAGTTACTCTTTAATTTTATACCATCCAGTCAATGAATAATGTAATACCTTGAAGTACCTTCTGTTTAAGAACGTATTATGATTATGATCAGCTAGATGGTTGCTTTAAGAAGAATTGACTGTAGGTGTATAAATAATATATAAGCTATACAAACTCTATAATTACAGTTATAACAACTATGTTGCAACTCTGAAATGGCTAGAATTAAGACGATATCTTTATTAATGTTATTTTTTGTGTATTGAGATTAAATTAATTTTTAATTTTACTTTCAGTAACTTTTTATATATACTAAGAGGATAATTATAACTTCAATTTTTACAATTTTTATGAAATTCTCATTTTGTAATGGTAGGTAAAATATAAAAAAAATACTAAGAAGTTATTCTGTTATCTAATTTTTGTTATAAAAACCGATGACGTGAAAGTGGAATTCGTACACATTTCATGATTCCACTGCAAGAGTTAGAATATATGGCGTAAATAGAGCATTAACGACCACATCTATTGCTTGTATTGACTTTTTCAGCTTTATTAGCTGCTTTAAAGTATTTTTCACCTGTGTCTATTAGTGAGCTTGTCACTTCCATTCATTCTGAGAGAAAGAATTTTGAAAAAGAGTTCTTGTAAAAACTCCATTCTCCCTTTCTGAATATGGAACTATAAATGTTTTGAACTTAATATACGTGTATCTCAACTAAATAGAAAAAGCCAAATATCACAAAATGTCATACATGTGTTAAAATTGTTAAAGTTTAAATTCCGATATACATTTTTTAGCTTCACGCTTTTATCCCGCGTATAGCAGGGTAGGCAGATGGAACTGCAGTAGCCCTAGGAACCTAGTGTTAAGACACTCCGTTGCTGATTCCCTGCTTTCTCCGTCGCCGCTTTCCGCCTTTTTGGGGGCATTGCGTGTTGAGTGGCGGAACTCAACATCGCGCTTTGCCTAGTTACCAGAGCTAAGAAAATGGCAATAAAAATTCATCTTCCCCGACTGGAAATCGAACCCAGAAACCGTCGCGATACAGGCAGACGTTGCACCTCTCTGCCACGACGGTCCTCAACACGGTTACACTTAACGTTTGTTTTTTCTGTTAAGTATGGATTCACGCATCATTTGAAAATATTAGTTTTAATTATAGATTTTACTATAAAAATGTATCAAACATACATCAGTCACGAGCTAACAACTAACTGTATCACATAATTCCTTGTACTTTGGAAGTAAGCCCTACGGACTACGGACACTAAATTCATTTACCCTCATACGCTTGCTACAGAAGCCATTATAAGTAATATTGAGGTTTACATCTCTAAACATAAAGCTCAAAATAGTACAAACGAAACGGAAAGGTCAGAAAAGTGTTTATTGACTTAAGTGAACTTAAGTTCAGTACGTGCCAAAACCTATAAAATATCATTACCGTAATGTGTTTCTATACGTTCTGTGCTGAAATAATTTACATAATTAAGTTGTTTTTCATATAAAAATATATAGATATATCTGAATAGTAATTCGTAATTTCCAACACAATCATATAAGCTTTAAATTTGATACACTAATTGTTTCGTAATAAATAATTATGAAGAACTCATAATGAACCTTATACTCGTAGTTACCAAGTGTAAATATTTTACAGATACAATAGATTATATGGCACTTTTGACGTTTAAAACAACCCAAAAAGCCCTAAACATTAATTTATCATATTATAAAACAACAGTGCAATTCAATTTTTTAGTACAAATACAAACCTATTTAAAAACAAGTCTAGAATTATCACAAATTAATTTCAAGAAAGCACTTCGAAGGCGGCTTTTGTAGAATCGTTTAAAATTTGGTTAGGTAGTGGAAGCTCGGACAGTGAAGGTGAGCGTTAATGCATTTTAAAGGGGCCTTTTAAACCTACACTTGGGTCGCAAGTCCCAAGCGCTGCTCGGAGCTCCTCTTCCTACAACACCATGGGCCCGGCATCCGCACGGTGAATCCATGGAAAGCTAAGTTGTTTCTTCTCTACTCACTTTTTGATTACATTATGTTCTGAATCGAAATTTCCGTCCAGTTGAAATATTATGTACATTAAGGGAACATAAAGGAAAAACGAAAGTTATCGGATTAACAAAGCGTGAAACGCACCTGTCCGTTTTACAAGCGTTGTAAATTTGAAGTAAAGGCTATAAATATATATTTGGGCCATTTATTTCATTATTAAAGTGATAGCTATTTAATGTTCACAGAAGTCGTTACTTATACTTTACGCAATTTGTAATGCTAGATACTCATAGCTTATTGCAAATGAGTACCTAAGAGTATATTGCGTACTCATCTCAATAAACACAAATCTTAGTCTGAGGAAATTTGGTATATACAGTAAATGCTCTATGATAATGACAGTCAGATCACAAGGTAGTAGACTTAACCAGCAAATTTGGGAATCCGTGAAAAAACTTCAATCTAGTCACGCGAAAGTACTGGGAAATTAAATATTAAATAAAAATTAAATATTATTTTTGTCAAATATTTAAAAATTATATTCCTTTTACAAAGCTATAGATAACACCAAATTACGTCTTTACCAACTTATTTTATTTAGTAAGTTTTGTCACCTTTATGTTCTTATGTTATATTTATTTCTATTTATGTAATCAAATATATTTTTAGAGGCCCGTCGTGGCGCAGAGGCGCAACGTCTGCCTGTAACGCGACGGTTTCTAGGTTCGATTCTCACTCGAGGAAGATGGATTTTTCTTCGCTCTGGCAACTAGGCAAAGCGCGGCATTGAGTTCCACCAATCAACACATAATGCCTCGAAAAAGGTGGAAAGCGGGGACGGAGAAAGCAGGGACTAAGTAACAGAGTGCCTTAACACTAGGTTCGTATGGTTCCTGCTGTTCTCTCTGCCTACCCTGCTATGTGCGGGAAAAATCTGCATACAGCAGAGTAGAAAAAGAATGGCGAAGAGAAAAAGCAAGTCACTTCTTTGACCGTTTGCCACCTGAATTCGAGACATTGGCTAATGATGGCGGAACTTAACACCGCTCTTCGTGTCATTAATGAGGAGAAATAAATAAGTCAAGTTCATAGTGATGACATTTACAGTCATTAGCCGTCCCATAGTGTCACGATGGCTACAAATTTAATGTCTTCTCCAGTTTAAATTTACAATTTAAAGCTTTAATTTAACTTTTATTAATTTTAACAATAATATATCATCTACTTATACTTAAATCTAATACCCTTTTAGAATAAAGTATATTCTAATTTGGAAACGAAATGAGCTCGCATCGGGATTTTCATATGTAATCTCCAACAAGGGCTCTCAAATTAAACCGTTGTTGATAACATCGGAAATGTATATACATACATTAAATTGGAAACAAAGAATCTCGCATATATTTAGAAGAAAGTATTTCTTGCAAGTACTAGCCAATGAGGTTAATTCTAAATTCCGCTAAACATTCATCTTTTCCTATATTATTAATATTTATAATTTGTACCTGTTTAAAAGTTACAATTTATTAATCTTGGATTGAGTGTTTTTTTTAGTGGATGAGTGATTTTCTTTTTGTATGAGAAAAATACAAATTGTAAGCAATACATAATGTAATATACAAAATGTACGTTGTACTGAGTACTAACTATAGCTCATGATAGCTGCACGATTACAATTAATAGAAAATATAACATAGGTTTAAAACACGCGAGGGAGATAATAGACAAACAGCACCAAAAAATAGCGTTTACTAGAAAAATTTTCATGTCATCTACCTATTCGATGTTTTTTACACGCTCTGAAAATGCACCTCTCAAGTACACAATGATAAAACAACCTCTAAAAATCAAGAGGTACCCTTTTTACTTGTAAAGATACTATACTGTCAATTTATCTAATATAAAATAATATAGGTATATCTAATATAGGTACTTTGTATACTATGACGTAATATAACCCATAAAGCGAAAGAAATCAATATATTGACACTATGAATAGACATTTTTATGGATTTGATGATTAAATTTTATTTTATAATTTACTATATTGATTCATTATTTGTTAAAATAGTACGCATTTCAACTAAGATACATATAATATCTGAACGAATATTAATATAATGAATGAAAAATAAGTATAAGCGTAAGAATCTTTAGTCTCTCGAGACGAAACGGCGTAATAAATCAAAACTGGATGCTGGTAACTGACGTTGAAACTTATTTGAATTCCTAAAGCTCGCTTCTGATATAAAGTCCATAGTTTTGTTGTTGCTTAATTTGCCAATATTTTTTATTTATTATTATTTCATTGTTTACATTTATTTTTTGATTTGTAAAACTTAACTTTAATCAGGCTTTCTAAATATATAAATCTGAAAAAATTTAAGAATTGTAAAGCATTAAGCGTTGTTTTAAAATTTCAAAACGAACGCGATCAAGCTCACTAAGCTTAATCGTTTCCAAGCTACCAAATCCGTGAGCGGATCACTAGTATAAAAATAAATTAATTAGTAAATTTTTTCCTAAATAAAATTTGTTACGCAGTTTTCAGTTTAAATGAAACTTATGTCATCAAAAGTTTATTAGGAAGAGTAGAACACATTAAGTAGATATCTTACCTTATCTTTACCTTTTTTAAATAATTACCTTTAGTAATCATTTAATTATTACCTTTTTTAAATGATAATTCAAACAAATATACTATAGAGGTGAGATATGCGTTGATGTTTCTCCGATATAGAAAAGCAAATTGTTATAAAATCCAATATACCAACAGCTTAAAGAATATTTCCCTAAATGAAAGTAGAATTATTTAACTCAGCTTATAAAATAACAGATTGTCTAATGCAATCATTTATCATACATATCAATTTCTTTTAACTCCAGATTGGATCCCTATTGTATACATCACAGGGTAAACTGAGGGGACCTAAAGTAATTACAAGACGTTATCATTGTCTTCTTAGCGAGAGTATGAAACGAAATCTTTTACATTGTGCCACTACGTCACGACGGGATATTTACTTAGAAGATGTCGTCCCTAGGTTTACAACACTTTATAGGATAAATACATGTAACCGAATAGATTAAATGTAAAATTTAAAATTAAATATAAAACAAAATAAAAAAGGTAGGGATGAAAAATAGAGATGACAAAATCAAAGAGAAAAATAAAATTCGTTCAATTTTACAATAATTCAATATAATTTACAATACTACGACATATGCACTAAAGTAACAATCAATACTATGTTATTGCTTATACAGAATCACTTATAACAAAATTTGACGTGGAAAGCTCTTGATCTGTGAGTATGATGAATGTAAAGTTAATCACACTTTCAGTCAGTTTTACATACCAACGATTTCTGACACAATATTAAGTACGAATAAATTAACGTATGAACATGATTCATTGAAGGTTTCTTTTTGAGATGTTTTGGTATAGTTATTGGCGTTTTATGTAAAAAATATATATATTGCATATAAATAATATAATAATTATCTTTGAGTGCTAACTGTAACAAAGTTTAAGTACGACTACTAATATATTTTATTGTAGAATAGAGTTTTTATGATAGAATTCTTGATTTTTCTTTCCTTTTTTGTGTTTTGTATATAAATTGTAAATAGAAAAGAGTTTTTGAGGAACACTTTACATATATATCTAATCTAGATAAGTTAAAACTTAAATGGCGCTGAGCCTTTTGTGAGGTTAAAAGTGGTTAATATTTACAAGTTTTATCTTATAAAATATATGTTTACATTAATAATTAATATGTATATATATATATATATATATATATATATATATATATATATATATATATATATATATATATATATATATATATATATATATATATATATATATATATATATATATATATATATATATATATATATATATATATATATATATATATATATATATATATATACAAATAGCTTGTAATTTAAAAGATTGAATGTTAATCATAATCATAACAAATTTTGAAACTGTACTATCGTCTAAGAGAAATGCCTCTTATACAAACATTTAAGTCACATCACGTCAAATATTTTGACGACGAGTCGACGTGACACTAGTGTGCCCTCTACACGACAATAAATACTTCATGCATTCCGCTACGTGGCTCTATGTCGCTATCAGTACAAATAAACTGTATCTTAAAGAACGACTTATGAGAGTACTTTGAAAATTTTATAACATGTTTGAGATTAAAACGATTTTATTTACTGTCGGTCTTTATGTAAAATGCCACTGTTCTGATTTGAATTGTTTTAGGTGAAATTAGTAGAATTTGTAAAGTAATTGATTATGTTTATTTTAAACTTATTTAAAATTTTTAATTGATTGAAAAACAAAAAACACTATATTTAAATCACTATATTTTCGAGATTACATGTTGAGTGAATCCACATTATATTTTTACCTTGTTACCAGAGAAAAAAATAAACGCAGTACACGTCTACAGATTATAAATAGATTCTTATATGAAAACTTAAAATAAATTAATTTTTCTTCATTATAAAGATAACACAGCACTTTGGCAGCAATTTGATTTGCCCTAGATATCAAAAACTGTACAAAATTACTATAGTATAATATAATACATCATCCGGCTAGTGTTTTGGAAGATAGAAAATAAATTGGAGAAGGGATAACAGATGACAATGATTTATGATTTAACGGCGAATTTATTATTTGCTACGATTTTAGGCAAGGTTAGGTTACTTTATTAAGCTGTTTTTGTTGTTGTGAATAAATAGTAATATCATGACGTTAAAAAACATATTTTTCTTTCACTGTAACGAAAACACAGCACTATGACAGTAATTTGATTTGTCCTTGATATCAAAAACTGTACAATATTACCATAGTTTACAATACATCATCCTGATGGTATTTTGGGACATAAGAAATAAATTGCATAAGGGATGGGAGAAGATAATGAATTATGATTTAACGGCGAAATTATTATTTGCTAACATTTATAATGGCTAAGTTACTATATTGAGTTGTTTTCTCACGAGGTCATTGATGACTTTTTGTTTTACATAATTTGTACTCTTTATAATGATTTCCAAAATGTCTTTAAAATCAGAAATTAACAAACGTTCATTTATTTGCGACAGTCAAATGCGAGAGTTTAATGAAGCTTAAAAAACTTTGGCCAAGGGGCTTAGGTGTCATCAGTAATGACTAATGTAAAGAAAAATGTTATTGTATATATATATATATATATATATATATATATATATATATATATATATATATATATATATATATATATATATATATATATATATAAAAATGAGTAACTTTGCCTAAAGTCTTAGCAAATAATAATTTCTCCGTTAAATCATAAATCATTGTCTTCTCCCATCCCTTCTCCAATTTATTTCCTATGTCCCAAAGCACTATCGGGATGATATATTAAAGACTATGGTAATATTGTCCAGTTTTTGAAATCAAAAAGACAAATGAAATTACTATCATAGTGCCATGTTTTTTAACGTCATGATATGAGAACTTATTACTACTTAATAATGTGTAGATGGATATTGCGTTCACTTTTGTCGCTCTAGTAACAAGGTAAAAACATTATGCACATTCACTCAAAATACTGTCTCGAAAATGTGGTGGTTTAAATACAGTGCTCTTTGTTGTTTAACCAATTAAAAATATTTTTAAATAGGTTTATAACAAACATGACCAATTACTCTACAAACGCTACTAATTTCACATAAAACAATGCAAATCAGAACAGTGGCATTTTACATAAACACCGACAGCAAATAAAATTGTTTTATCTCTCATTCATGTTATAAAATTTTCAAAGTATTAACATAAGTCGTACTTTAAGATACAGTTTATTTGTACTGATAGCGACATAAAGCCACGTAGCAGAATGCATAAAGTATTTATTGTCGTGTAGAGGGCACACTAGTGTCACGTCGACTTGTAGTCAAAATATCAGACGTGATGTGACTTAAATGTTTGTATAAGAGGCACATATCTTAGGCGATTGTTTCAAAATCTGATATAATTATGATTAAATGAAAATTCTATATTTTGTCAAATATATTTTTATATATGTCCATCGAGTACAGACAGACAGAACTAAAACTTGCGTCCTGTGCTGTCATTATTTAATATTACTCTTCAGAGATTTTTCAATTACCATCCGTTGTTTTTTTCTAATCTTGAAGCAGTATGGATATTTGTTTTTTTTATTAAGATTATATATATATATATATATATATATATATATATATATATATATATATATATATATATATATATATATATATATATATATATATATATATATATATATATATATATATATATATATAGTAAAGAGTAACTTTGCCTAAAGTCTTAGCAAATAATAATTTCTCCGTTAAATCATAAATCATTGTCTTCTCCCATCCCTTCTCCAATTTATTTCCTATGTCCCAAAGCACTATCGGGATGATATATTAAAGACTATGGTAATATTGTCCAGTTTTTGAAATCAAAAAGACAAATGAAATTACTATCATAGTGCCATGTTTTTTAACGTCATGATATGAGAACTTATTACTACTTAATAATGTGTAGATGGATATTGCGTTTACTTTTGTCGCTCTAGTAACAAGGTAAAAACATTATGCACATTCACTCAAAATACTGTCTCGAAAATGTGGTGGTTTAAATACAGTGCTTTTTGTTGTTTAACCAATTAAAAATATTTTTAAATAGGTTTAAAACAAACATGAACAATTACTCTACAAACTCTACTAATTTCACATAAAACAATGCAAATCAGAACAGTGGCATTTTACATAAACACCGACAGCAAATAAAATTGTTTCATCTCTCATTCATGTTATAAAATTTTTAAAGTATTAACATAAGTCGTTCTTTAAGATACAGTTTATTTGTACCGGTAGCGACATAGAGCCACGTAGCGGAATGCATAAAGTATTTATTGTCTTGTAGAGGGCACACTAGCGTCACGTCGACTTGTAGTCAAAATATCAGACGTGACTTAAATGTTTGTATAAGAGGCACATATCTTAGGCGATTGTTTCAAAATCTGATATAATTATGATTAAATGAAAATTCTATATTTTGTGTCATCTATTTTTATATATATTGTTCTGTATATGTCCATCGAGTACAGACAGACAGAACTAAAACTTGCGTCCTGTGCTGTCATTATTTAATATTACTCTTCAGAGATTTTTCAATTACCATCCGTTGTTTTTTTCTAATCTTGAAGCAGTATGGATATTTGTTTTTCTTATAATGATCTTTCGATTCAATTTATGTAGAATTTAATGTGAAGATTC